>OZ026518.1:10761304-10903304 GCA_964019695.1 Loripinus fragilis | reverse complement strand
CATACATCATATCTGAATCTATCTACAGGGTGAAAAATACTTTTTCGTAGTAACCATCACTATTAACATACATCATATAAAAATTTGTCTACAGGGTGAAAAATACTTTTTCGTAGTAACCATCAATATTAACATACATCATACCAAAATCTATCTACAGGGTTAAAAATACTTTTTCGTAGTAACCATCACTATTAACATACACCATATCTAAATTTGTCTACATTGTGAAAAATACATTTTCGTAGTAACTATCACTATCAACATACATCATATTTAAATTTATCTACATTGTGAAAAATACTTTTTTGTAGTGACCATCACTATTCCACCAATTCTGTCTTTGTTTTAATATCTATTCCAAGTTGTACAATAGAGTCTGAACTAAAGTAGACAGTAATGGCATTTCTTGTGCACCTGCTCTGAACCCCAGGTGCATCTGAGTTTGCACATTTACACTACAGGTGCACCTCACAATTTTAGCTACAGGCGCACCACACAATTTTGAACTAGCATTAGGCTAATCAGATAATAAAATTGCATTATTAATAATCATTATCAAATTCCAATGTTTTAATGAATACTTGACTTATTTGGGGAGATAAATTTACTGATTATTATTATTTTTAATATTATTATAAAATCCGAAACACCCAAATGGTATGATTCTGTTTAAAATGGTATTTCTGGTTTTAAAAGAAGAAGAAAAGAACACTGACTCGAAATTCTTTAATAATGATGATGATAATAATGGCACAACTTTCTTTAACAATAATAATAAATTGAATAATAATATAATAAATTATTATTATTAATATCATTATTATTATCACCATTATGTCTTTGTTTTGTCAGTGCAGCCCAAATATACTAAAATAAATGATGTAACGAATTTGACTGGCATGGTAATTGGCACAGCAGGACAAGGGTTAATTGTTACACAACACTGACCATCAGCTGAAATTTACTAAAAAATGTCAAGTTTTATGGCTTCTGTGCTTAATGATAGCGGTATCAAAAGTTGCATTCTATTGTTGAACATCTCAACTTAGCAATATTGCCTACTGGTTATTTTGTATACTATTTTGTTGTCTGCTTTTAATTTCAAAAATCCTGATTTTTCGTAAATATATTTTTTGGAATACCATCTGTGTGAAACAGTATAGATCCAGATCAGGCACAACATTTTGTCGGGCCTTACCTGGGTCAAAATTTATCAGTAGACAGCACCGGTAAAGAATTAATTAAAATATGTATTGATTGAAATAGCAAAATGTGCATATGAGATGAGACATTGCATAATGTAGTGTGGGCATACTACTGGTGTTGAACATCTACCACACTGCATAATGTAGTGTCTCATCTGGGACTACTACTGGTGTTAAACATCTACGACACTGCATAATGTAGTGTCTCATCTGGGACTACTACTGGTGTTGAACATCTACGACACTGCATAATGAAGTGTCTCATCTGGGACTACTACTGGTGTTGAACATCTATGAAATTATCGATTCAATAATGGACAACCGATACCATTGATGTGGTATATTTTTATTCTCTTATTTTTATACTAGCATTAGAATATATTGCCAAAATATTGACGACTAGACCCAGGCTATCTGAGAACATAAATGATCAGACTATTTTGCTCACACACTAAATGTCCAGACCAGCCAGTCATGCTTACATGCTGAAATTAACTCTTTTTTCTTTTTAAAAAAATCTTCAGAGTGACTTTCAAATTTTCAAACAGTTTGGATACAGATCAGGCAGTCCTGATCTGGGTCCTAAATGTTTGCATTCCAACATGGTTGATCAAGACCTTCGTTGTCTGGCTGATAAAACTGACCCCACAACAAACTGTTCTATATTAAATTAAAGTTAATTTTTTTTTAATTTTTCTATTATTTCTTGTTATTGTTGTTGAATGCTGACTGTTTGTTTTCAAAATTTACTGTTTTTACAAATATTCTTTCAGGAACACTGTCAGAGTGTCAAACGGTTTGGATCTAGATCAGGTCTGACAGGAAGTTGGTCTCAATCTGGGTTAGCTATTTGCATTGACAAATGTAGCTTAGAACAAAAATTATTTAAGATATTATTTTAATCTAGAAATTAAACATGAAGCAAATTACTTTATTCACTAAATATTTGAGAAAGGAATTCTAATTATTGTCAATGTAAGCTGGTCATTACCTATCAAAATAACTAATTCTAATTCTATTTTTTTTTTATTTCACTCTAGGTCAACGTAGTTAACAACAAGAGGTATAATACAAATATATACATGCATGAATAAGACATCATGGCGGTCATGTATTTGCGTTATTAGATTCTACATATAAAATACCTAATCATAAATCTCTTTTCGCAGGTGGAGCACAACAAATTTTCTCTTTCAAAAGTTTATTCTCATTACCAGTGATCCTAGTCGGTTCAAGACTAATCCAGCGCACACAGCTCTTGACTAACATTGGCTCGACATTGGATCTAAAATGTAACATGTAATGTAATGTCAGGTCAGGATCAATCCAGTGCCTTGGCACCAAACTAAACGTGGCCTGACCTACATCAGGGTTTGAATTATGCAAATTTGTGTGCGTTGTAAATATTAAGGAGAGAGGCCACTGGTTTCTCTCTTAACCATAGATGAACACAATGAGTTTAATTTTTAGTCATGCAACTTATGAAAAGGTGCCTACTTCGCAATGACGTCAAGGTGGCGCTTTTGCACGTCATTGTTGATGGAACAAAGTAGTGAATTCAGTTGTATGGTATTTCAGTTTTAACTTTTTCAGATGTATGAAATTTGAAATGTTTTGTTGCCTTTGTATTGATATTCTTTTTCAAGCAGTAATAATTAACAGTATGCAGAAATCCTAATGCTTGCTGCAACTGATCATAGCCATAATGCCCTATCACAAATAACCTGTATGTAGATTGTCAAACGATTTGGATCAAGATCAAGACCAGAACCACGGTCCTGATCTGGGTCCTAACTGTTTACATTCTAACAGGGTTGAACAAGAAAGATCTTAGATATTATCTAATTGCATACTTTTCATGCCTTTGTGTTATCTGCTGACTTTTTTCAAAATAAACTTTTTTTTTCAAAATTTCTTCCCCCTGTGAAAATTTAAAGAACAGTTCAAGAAAAATTCTTTTATTATTCAAGAACAAGATTCAAAAACTGGACAAGAACATTTAATGAACATAAAATTGGACAATTTTTAAGAACAATCAGCAGACTACAAACGTCACCACTTACATATTATAGTGATTTATTATATACTCAGAAGAAAAAGTTTAGTCAGTATTTATGTTTTCTCATAAAATCAACAATACTGCATATATCATTGTCAAATTTTTTACATGGGTTGAATTATCGTAACTTTACATTTACCTGTTCATTGCGTGACAAATAATGCCTCTATTAGACTGTATCAACCAAATTTCAAAATGCACGATGTGCACGTACCGCGGTAAACTGGCAGGGTTATTTTCTCATATACTGTTAGATATTGAAAGAGAGTTGTTCCTATTCCAATAATCCGGAGAAAATTCAGTGCTAGCAAGCTTAATTCGCCCGTCAGGCTATCTACAAATTACAGAAATACCGCGTTTTGACGTCTTGAAACAGGTACACGTGTTGCTGATGTAACACGCAGTTTTGGATGCAGTGAACAAATAATTTATTGTCTGCAAACACGTTTTCAACGGCCTGGCGGTAAAAATGACAAGCCTCCGTTGGGGAGACCACGGATAACGACGTCATTTGAAGTAGGGGTTATAGTGACGTCAACATGACGTAATCGCTTCATGGCCGCTTGGAAACTTCTTAAATTCCTTAGTGATGCAACATTTCGAGAATTTCCGTCTTTAGTACCAGAAATCGTCTGAGGGGCGCTAGACTGATTTTTGAGTTATGAAATTTGAATTTTAATATTGACCACTTTGTGTATTTTTGATGAAGAAAATGGGTATATTTTCGGAATGTTTTGTTGAAAATGTTCACATTTGTAAGACATTACATGAATTTTATTTTTAGTAAGGTTTTTGTCAATATTAAGACTGTCTTACAAAATTATCGCACACAGTGTCTGTACTGACTAAACTTTTTCTTCTGAGTATATATATATGCAGTTATTGCTTAATCTGGTAGAAAACAAAAACTTTACGATCTGATAGGGTTAACACCATCTGTATGCAATACAATATGATCTCTGAATCTCTTTAAAGATCTTGTGAACCTTCAAAAACATTTTTGAAACTCTTCATAATTTAAATGACAGTGATGAGAAAACCAAAATGCTGAAAACCCCATCTTAAAATTCCAACCGAGTCAAAAGTTATGGAAGTTTTAAAATTATGCAAATTAGCATATAAGCCCCGCCCACATTATTGTTTTGAGATGATTTTTTTCAAAATGTCATATTTTATGTAGTGCGATTTCTAAGCAATCAAAAACAGCACAATTACTCTTTTATATAAATATGCAAATGATGCATTTTATCATTTTAAATCATTTTCAGCAAATAAAATATTTAAAAATGTTAAAATAAACGAAATATGTTAAATTTAATATTTTAAAAAGCTCAAATGGCATCATATGAGCCTCTCGCATATTTTGATCTAAGTAAATTTTGCAACCTTTATAACCTGGTTACTAGTTGGAATAATTTTTGATTGGTCTTTCGACATTCTATTTCTCTCATTACTGGCTTTTCAATCAATATGAGTTTAAAAAAGTGTTTTTGAAGATTTACAAGACCTTTAAGAAGTTCACACAAGCCGGTTAGAAGATCAATATCCTGTTGAGTGACAGAAAATTTGGATATAGCTGGGTTTAGCTATAAATCCTAATTTCTTACCCAACTAACATTATGGTCCTCATCTAATGTATAAATAGCTTTATGCTTAAAAATTATATAGGCGACTGGTCTGTGTCTATAGTGATTACATTGTTTAAGTAGTAAAAATTGAAAATAAAATTTGGCAGGATAAGGGTAAAGAACTGTTCAGTTAATTTATACTTTAGTGACCATCACTATTTCACCAATTCTGTCTTTGATTTAATATCTATTACAAGTTGTACAATGTAGTAACCATCACTATTAACATACATCTTAATCTATCTACATGGTGAAATACACTTGTTTATAGTGACTGACACTATTTCCCAGATACAATTTTGCTTTTATTTCTATTATGAGTAACCATCACTGGCGTTTTATTGCATTCTTTGGCTGCTTAGCAGCAGCAATCTGTACTTTACATTATCTCTTGTATATTGAATATTCTGAGGCAGGACAGTTGTTACATACATATGACAAATTAGATTAGTGTATGTTAGAATATGAAGGAGATATGTAGTGTTCCATCTAGGTACTTTTAAGGGGGCCATTTTCATTCTATTTCAGGTGAAAATAAAACTGTCCAATGTTTCCCCATTTACCTAGTGTTAAAGATGGCCCACTCTATCTTTAACAAAGGGTCACTTGATCCAAAAGGTGGCCCCTCTAGATTGAACACTGGATATGTATCAACTCTCAGTTATTTTTGACTGACCCCGGTAACATACATGATGTCCAAATCTATCTACATTGTGAAACATACTTATTTGTAGTAACTATCACTATTAAGACACAGCTTGAATAATAAGTACTATCACTTTTGTTTGTTTGTTTTGTTGCTTTACATTCATGTGAACAGCTATGGTCTTGGCGGGACAGTCAGTTCATCTTTTACTGGGCAAGCTTTAAGAAGTCGTTAGACAGTACTTTGTACTATTAATTTTGCTCAAAACTGATGATTCTATATATGTTGAGGGACGACAGACAGACGGCGGAGTCATTGGTAAACTAATAGCTCACCTCCGAACTTTCATCTCAGGTGAGCTAAAAATACAGCCATAAAGGTATTAACCATTTCTCTCATGAATATTCATGCTAGCCTCAACCCACTATAAATAATTTTATAAATGATCTTTCATTTTAATACATAGAACAAAGAAATAACTGGGTCACTAGTGTAGAATCATACCTTATTATATTTCCATAAGAAAACAGAGTAGATCCTGATGAGACAGCTCTTACATGAGCTGCCTGATAGGGGTTTGCTCTGTTTGCAAAAGTGTTAAAAGGGGTCTCTTTCAGGTAAAGGATTAAAGGCAATTACAATGCTTCCAAGAAAAAAAACACAAATACAATACCAATATATACAATTATACAATCAAATAGAACCAAATATGTTCTTAAAAGGGTATCCCTTGGAAGCAAAGACTGCACATAAGAAATGAAACTACACTTAACAACACTTACAAGTGTGCACATTTAAATGGACCCATATCTTCATAAATAAAAGTCAAATAATTTTGAAATTTGCAACAGATATAGATGACATTCATGACATGGTATTCCATAAATTTAAATTTACATAAAACTTAAACTTTAAAATGCGAAATCAAATTTGAAATATATCGTAAAATCAAAGTTCACAGTTTTCTTCGTTTTAGAATTTATCTATCTATGACATATCATTTATGAATGTCATTTTATAGTTAAGCATTTTTGAATAAAATTAGGTGGGGTAAGTTTCGCTCAGTTCCAAGGAATACGTTATAAAACTAACATTGTCTTCATAAATGGAAACTTAACTTCAGCTCGGTATCAACATGAAGTGCTGGATACAG
Organism: Loripinus fragilis; assembly: GCA_964019695.1. Classification (NCBI taxonomy): domain Eukaryota; kingdom Metazoa; phylum Mollusca; class Bivalvia; order Lucinida; family Lucinidae; genus Loripinus; species Loripinus fragilis. Next base: position 10,896,610 of record OZ026518.1, on the reverse strand, counting down.
AGGTCATTCCATTGTTGAGTGACCACAGAGGAATGCAGGTGCTGCACAATGGTGCCCCAGCCCATCTGGCAAGGGCCACCACTGCATATCTGAATGATAACAATGTAAATTACGTTGAATTTCCCCCAAATCACCAGACTTAAACATAATTGAAATAATTTTTAGAATGAGCTAAACCGCCGTGTAAGGAGAACAACGGCTATTCTAGGCACACTGAACCAACTGAGAGCAAAAATTCTCTACGAGTGGAACAACCTCCCTCAGAATTATGTTCACCATTATGTGACGTCAATGAGACCGACGTTGTCTTGCCGTAGTGAACTGAACAGTGTGTGGAACATACCTGCTACTAAGTTTACATGGACATGGACGCCGCTGCAGGATTTGATTAAGAATATTGTGATATTTACTTTGTTTTGTGATATATTCGATCAAGTTAGGTCTCTTCTAAAGTATTAGATAAATGTGAACTTTGATTTTACCATAAATTTGAATTTTGCGTTTGCATTTTTTAACTTTTTATTTTATTCGAAATTAAATAAATGCAATTTTATAACACACTTGTCGTTTATATTTGTTGAAAATGATCTAACCAGTATTAACGGAGATATGCGCCCATTTATATGTGCACACTTATAAGTGTTTTTAAGTGTAGAGTGTGCATATTTCCTGGGCCAGGCTAGCTAGTTTCTGCCATTTAGGCCCCATCAGCGACCCTCTAATAGTTTCAAAGTTCCACAATGAAACCCATGAATCCAATGGACAAAAAAATAAAATCTTCACTATAGTGAAGGGCAGGGAGACGTCCCACCGCCGCCACACAGTCCCAGTCACCAGCTGCAGTGAAGTCAAATATGTTCTTAAAAGGGTATCCCTTGGAAGCAAAGACTGCACCAAAGAACTGAAACAAGAGTGTGCATATTTCCTGGGCCAGACAATTCTGCATGCCATTGTATTGTTATGTTAGTTTCATATACACTTAACAAAATTCCCAATTGGACATTTTACTCATTTTTCTGACCAAACGCTTATAACAATGAAATGAATTTTGCCTAATATGTGTAGTTTAATGGGCAAAAGTTAAGCTGTCTTTGGAAAAGTTAACTTTCTATCTACATTTTTGGGGGTTTAAAGATGCCAAATCCGCTTTTATTAAGACAAATGGTTGTGTTTTTTTTCATCCTTTTAAATGCAGTTGGTAATAATCTGGCCTAGGTGGCCTCAAAAATACCAAACTCTTGAAATTTTAATTAGGGTTGAGTTTTTTATGCATTTTGAAAACACCACGTTTTTCGACCTTGTTGAATTCATCTATAGCATGTGCAAAAATTGTTAATTGCATTTTGTTTTTATCTGAAAGTCATTGGCCAATTTTGATAGCGCTTCATTAATTTTGTGATGATGGATATTTCATGGCTGCTGCGCACTGTTTAATATGAAATTTAGAAATTCAATTTCTTACATTTTCCAAAATAGCACAGTGACGCCTAGTAGTAATGAATAATCTCTGAAAATTTTCATGCAATGTTGCAGATGATAAGGCGTACAGAGCAATAACATAAGGATTGGGTTTTGTTAGCTTCTATAAATCTCCAAAATTGCAAAACTTTGTTGCCATATACAGTATTCCTGAATTTGTTATATTTGAAAAACTCTGTAGATCCAGATCAGCTGTCTTCCGATGAAGCCATTTGATCAGAATTTACACTGTTTTCCAATCTGCTCATGAAGGCATTCATATAACTTGGAAGTTGTATGTCAACAAAATAAAATAAAAAAGGGTCAAGATGACTCTAAATTTTTCACCTGTGATTTCACCATTATGCTGCCATGATTTTGATCAAATTGACTAGCTATTCTGGTGATCATTTATGTCATATTCTGTTCTCTGGTTTTACATGAGACGATGCTTTTCAGTTACTTATACAGGTACACCCAGTGACCATTTCTGCCAAACTATACTTAGCAACTAAAGAAACCTGGCATTTTTTTGTTCATTTCAAACTCAATAATAACAAATCACAGAGCTTAATGTCTTTCAGTTGAACAATGCATGTATGCTTTATTTCAATGCCCACAAGACGTCCATGAAATAACACAGAAGCAGTTACTGGTGAGTTTTGTGTGACTTCTTTGTTCTTGCCAAATTTGATTTAATGGGTAACACAACATTTTTATCCCTGACATATGAAATTATTTCATCTGTTCAAATTATCTCAGGCATCTTAGTCTACCCTAGTTCAACTATACACACAACAAATAGACCCACAGTATGAGTCACGTTTCTTTAGTTGTTATGTATATTTTGAATTCTGGTATGTGGTTTCCCACACCTGACCCAGGATACCACATGGGAAAGTGACAAACCACAAACAATAGCCAAGAGGTCAGCCCTTTACCAGCAGGTGACCACAATGCAGTAATGAACAAAGCATGACAAACACAAGACATAAATAACACAAATGATGCACAAAAGTACCGCCTTGGAATGGTGGAACACAGCAAATACCTCAAGATGACATTCATACACTGAAACAAGCAAACTTTGCTAAAATATGAAGCTCATGTAGGTTTTTTATGCCAACTTTGAAAAATTCCTTTGGGATGTCTGTCCATCCTTTACAAATTTAAGATAGGATTTTGAAATTTCATAGATGGATTCCTCATAAAAAAAAAGCTGACCCGTATTTTTCATTTAATCTGGATCATCTCCCTTTGTGGAGTTATGCCCTTTTAAAGGGTCATAATGAAATTTTGCAATCAATATATTTCAAAAACTATACAGCTATGAGCTTCAAATTGCTCAGCTTATAGAGGATAAGGAGTGATTAAAAATATTTTTTGAGTTATTGCCCTTTGCAAACTTGATATCTCAAAAACCATTACAGCTAGGAGCTTCAAACTTGCTCAGCTTATAGAGGATAAGGAGTACCCACAACTTTGAAAGAGTTGAAGGGACATATTGCTTTGGGCTTGTCCTTCTGTCTGTCCATCCATTACAAATTTAAGATAGGGTTTTAAAATTTCATAGATGGATTCCCACCCCAAAAAATGCTGACCATTATTTTTTTTTTAATCTGGATTATCTCCCTTTGTGAAGTTATGCCCCTTTTTAAGGGCCATAATGAAATTTTGTAATTAGGATATTTTAAAAAACTATAACAGCTAGGAGCTTCAAACTTGCTCCGCTTATAGCTGATAATATGTAGATTACCTGGTATAAATTATTAAAAAAATCATTATTCTTTTTAGTTATTGCCCTTTGCAAATTTGGACATAGAAAACTTGATATCTCAAAAACCATTACAGTTAGGAGCTTCAAACTTGCTAAGCTTATAGAGGATAAAGAGTAGATTGACTTGTGAAAATTAAAAAAAAAATCATTATATTTTTTTTAGTTATTGTCTTTTGCAAATTTTGTCATAGAAAACTTGATATATCAAAAAAGTTTCAAATTTAAGATAGGGTTTTGAAATTTCATAGATAAATTCCTCATCAAAAAATAATTGACCCGTATTTTTTTACAATCTGGATTATCTCCCTTTGTGGAGTTATTCCCCCTTTTAAGGGTCATATTGAAATTTTGTAATCAATATATTTCAAAAACTATAACAGCTAGGAGCTTCAAACTTGCTCAGCTGATAGCTGATAATGAGAAGATTACCTAGAGAAAATTAAAAATAATCATTATATTTTTTGAGTTATCACCCTTTGCAAATTTTGTCATAGAAAACTTGATATCTCAAAAAACCGTTACAGCTAGGGGCTCCAAACTTGGACAGCTGATAGAGGGTAATGATAAGATTATGCGTTTTTGTTTGTTATTGCCCTTTGCATTTTTCGAGTAAATGCCCTATGCAAATTTGGACATCCAAAACTTCCAATTAAGATATCTCGAAAACTATTACAGCTAGTAGCATCAGATTTGGTCAACTGGAAGACCGACTGAAAGACGATGATGAATAGATTACTTGATGAAAAAAAGGCTGGTAAACAAACTAATGGTTGGGGGCATAGTGTTTCATAAACACAAATTCTAGGTTTCTGTAAAATCGTCAGCTTCAGACATATATCTTTCAAAAGCTTCTTTCAGTGCATTAATGTCATCTTGATTAACAGTGATAGTATTGTTTACTATAGCGCCTTTGAACTTTTTTATCACAAATTTCTGATCTATTTTTTGAATATCTCTATTGTTTAGAGTGAGACTGTCTTTAGAAAATGCCAAATCTTCTCCTCTCTTGACGCAGGGACGCTTGCAGTATGTTAGTTTGTCATCGTCCAATACCCCAATGTAACATGAGCCCTTGACATATTCGACAAGGGCACAATCTTTCTGCTCTATTACATCTTCATTCTGAAATAGAAATATAAAATGTTAGACAGCCCTTTATCAATTTTAATTATGTCAATGTTCAGTCAATGTCAGTATTTCTTTTTGTAGATCTTTTGTGTCATTTGTGTTTGTCTTTGCTATACTGTGTTGTATGTTTCTTGCAGCCTTGTGGTCACCTGTTAGGAAAGGGTTGTCCTTTTGGCTTTCTTGTTTGGGATGTTTTCTTGTGTTTTTGTCACTTTCCATTTGGTGTCCTTGGTCAGGTATGGTACTTGATTGTATTGATTTCTGCTCATTGCCGTCTTCCTTACTTGGAAGATTAAGGTGAAGCTATAGTGTGTGATGCATGTGGGTGTAAAAACTAAGTACAAATTTGAAACACAATAATTTTTAACAGCCTTTTTCCTTGATTTTGGACACCCTGCCTGTGATCTAAGCTTGCGACTTTTCTTGATACTATTTACTTGCTTTTAATAAGTTTATCGAATGGCTCTTTTTTTAAACAATCACTTTCCTAATACCCATGTCACGTTTTTCTTTTAATTGAACATGTATGTTTGCCTTTCTTGTGCTTGCATAAATTAGAATGAAGGAATACACATTACTAACGAGTCCATAAAGTCAGGTTATTGAAAGCAGTTTTTGCTGCATTCATAAAAATTGACAACTTAAATTATTGTATGACTCAATGTAGCTATGTGCGGATAGTATGACTCAGTGTAGCTATGTGTGGATAATCTAGCCAATATCCACTATCCCTTCTATATGCGTTAAGTCTCCTTCACAATTGACTTTGCTGACCTACTTACATTATTAAGTGTTTCCACTGCTCCTAGCTTTGTCTTTTTCCTACCGTAGGCACTATCCTGTAAAGAAGAAAATGTGAGAATACGGATCATCTGCTGATCATAGTAAAACTGTAGATGCATGCAATAATTTATTCAGTCATATAATAATGGTCAGTTATCAGATACTGTTTGTTTGCAGGCTGCTTTTAGCTGTGAATCAGAACATAGTGTATGCAGACATCTTGATATTTGTTAATAGTAGTGCTACAAGTAATAAATAAAAGAAATTTTGTCTCTAATATACATTACATATTTGGACAAGATGTCACCCTAATTCGTTTGTCCAACATTCAGTGTGCCGCTGATCAAACTGTAATTGTTCTAGGAATAAGCCAAAATGCACTTAGCTGAAAAGTTTCTAGGAATCAAGCAGGATCTATAGTCTCAGATAAGACTATTTTATGTATCTATTTTAGCATATGTTGCAAGTGTGACCCATAGAGCGGACCTTTTTGGCCCCAGCTTTACAGCTTTCAAAAATCTGATATCACATACAAAAGACAAGCCTCTGCATCTGCTTTAAGCCTATATAAAACATTTGACACTAGGGGTGGTGCTATTTTTCCAGAGACCACATAATGTTATCAAGAAGCAAGTAAGGGCTCTGCCCATTATTGTTTCAGACATGAGGATTAAAAAAACAACATCAAAAACTGTGAAAAATATTCAAAGCTCATTCGACATTCTTATGTAATGGATGTAAGGCTCATTGTTGCATCTTTTTGTTTGTATGCATTTAGAGGGTTTGTGAGATGGTCAAAGCAAATTGTTGTAGACATGGCAGTTCATTTTAGTCAGCATAGTGGGCTGGCTAATTACTATTTATAAATTTATTTTTGCTTGACACAGTGCTCCAGATAGCATCTGTACAGGCATAAATTATGAGTCCATTTTCCTTGGAGTATTTCTTCAACTCAAGACACAGTTGAAATTGAAATGATTTAAGAATCAGCCAAAAATTGAGCGCTTCGGTAATCCAGAATCAAACTGTTGACTGCCTACCTATGTTTTTTGTGTGTTTGTTAAAACTACAAACTTCCAAATGGTGGCATCTCCTAACTATCATATACTTCCACACCATTTTTGTTGAGTTAATTATCTTTATGGATTGAGTAATTTGTGTTAACCAGTCAATGCTTAAATTGTGGTCTTTCCTCTCATAACCCAACATGTTTATATTTACTATTGGTGATGGAAATGAAAAAGGCATCCCTTTCGGATTTATGATGTACAACATGATGGGGTACATTGCACAAATACTCAGCAATGTGATAGATGTTGCCATTAAATTCTCCAAGAATAAGGGGAAACGTCACACTGGTAAGTTTCATGACATCCACATATTATGACCCAATTTCATTATTAAATGGTTTTGCAATTCAATAAGAGCCCAAATAAAATTAAAGCATTTCTAATGCAGGCCTCTAGATGCACATGTATAACAAAATTTTTATTTCTTATTCATTAACAAACATGTTTTTGGCAGTACAAAGAACCTTCTCAATGAGAGACAGACTGCTAGTCCTGCACTAATTCTCATCTGAAAAATTACAATACAGACCCTTATGGCCTTTATAATGGGATGGGATGTTGATTTTTCTATTTGCCAGAGCTACAATTTATGGCAGTGCAGGGACAGTTTATGGCCAAATAACTTAAAAACCATTCAAATCCTACAGGAGCTGTCTAATCAGGGTCTACTCTGTTTTCAAGTGTGCTAAAATTCACAACTATGAGATAAAAGATTACATTTGGTACTCGAGCACATACAGTTGATTTGATGTAGTGACTGAACTCCGTTCAGAAATTCTGTGGCACTGTTTTTTCGCAGTTCCTGCTTTTATACGTGGTTTTAGGTCCTACATTGCTGTGAGAAAGTTACTTGTGTAGGCCTCCCCTAATTTCTCCAGCAGGTTCTGTGCCTGTGCGAGCTTCTGGCAAAGCCCTGATATATTGGGAAAAATCAAGAAATTGAGAAATACGCCAGCAGACTAAGACAATTTGTCAGTTTGAAGCGCCCTTCATGAACTTAATGGAAATGACAATATCTTTATTATAATATTTGGGAGTGGCTATTTCAATTGTCGAAAAATTTGTGGAAAATTATTAAGTGTGACTACACACTGTATATCTGGAAAAGTTAACACTTATGGGTGCTTTATGCGCCCAGGTTCTTGAGAAATACCGTTTCCTTCTAATACAACTTAAAGCAAGCATTTCCACAGTATAAATCTTAAACATTTGTACCTGTTATTGTTGTAGTTTTTCTGCCGGCGGATGAAAATATTAGAACAGAATATATAGTTTTAAAAACAGTTAAAAGGCACATTCAATGGCAGTTCAGCTGCCATTAAATTTGATGTAAAAAATAAACTAATTATCACTGTTTATTTTGTTTTGTTTGTTTTGTTGCTTTACGTCCCAAGTCAACAGCTATGGTCATTGCGGGACGGTCAGTTCACCTAACCACACTTTTTCTTGGGCAAGCTTGAACAAGCAGTTAACCAGTACTTTGTGCACATACTTGCTCTTGTAACTGACAACAACTCTTCTTGAATGATTCAGCGGAAGGGAGGATAATGACCGTAGAAATAATTTCATGATCAATCTCCACGAAAGTATGGGACCGGGCCGGGATCGAACTCGCAACCCCTGGATCGGCAGTCAGACTCGCATCTGTTGCCAGACACGTTACTGACTGCGCTACGCAGCCCAGTTTATCGCGGTTTACACCTTTGAAAAATTGTTCTTTGTCCGATATCGTTAGAAAAGATTGGATTCATACTTTATACACAAATATGAAATAATAAAACACAAATAAAGTTGACAAAGAGATTATAAAATTTAAATGGTGCTAAAATGCCTCATTTCAACCAAGAAATAATAATAAAATCTTGATAATGTCATGTTACCAAGGTATAGCCTTTACTATGTCTTTTTTATGAGCATAGCCATACTTTCAGCAAAAAAAATTCTGAATGTGTAATGGTCATTGAGATTAAGGACATCCCTGTTGAAATGGCACAATTTAGGTTGTACTTACAACATCAATGCACTGTTGAAAAAATCTGTATGTCACAACTTGGGTTTATAACATGAGCTTGCTTGACTATTGCCTTAGAAGGACGCTCCTAAAACTAATAACTAATTGCCATCATCGCAGGTCCCCCAGCCCCCTTAGCAACCCGTGCCGATCATTACTTTCACATGTAAGGATAATGGTTTGTAGGATAAAAAATCATTTTTAAACTAACTTGTTATCAAAACATTTAATATTCAAGTAAACGGTGTGTTTCATTTGAGCTATTAAAAAATAGACACAAGAGACATGAAGCATATCGATGATTGTCGATGTATTTTATGTGGCAATCATTGGCAATTGGACTTAGTCCTCGTGCCCGTTTCTGGATTTTCTGATTTTTCTCAAGATATCAGGGCTTTGTTAGATGCATGAACTGCCACAGAACCTGCTGGAGAAATTAGGTCTTCAAAAATAACTGTCTCACGGTGATTTAGGACCTAAAACAATGTATAAAAGCAGAAACTGCAAAAAAAAAACTGTGCCATAGAATTTCTGAACGGAGTTTAGAGCTTGTACTGATCAAGTTTTATTTGAATCTGTACCATGCTTATGGTAAACAAAAATTGTCTTCAGCACCATTTGACATTATCAAAACACTACTTACTTGATTGTCACTTCTTTTTTTTCCTTTTTCTTTGTTTGCTGTAGTAGCATTGGAGTCAACCTGAAATTAAGATATATATTCTAAATCAGACAAAATGTAAAAAAAAATCTATAATTTTCTGATCTAAAGGTAGAACAGGACACATAGTGAAAGACAAATGAGTGTTTTTAAAAAAGTAAGAGCTATCTTAAAACCTACAAGTATTTGCATTCACAGAAACATACTTCTCATTTATCACCACATCTGTATGACCAAGTATATATTGACTTTCGTGTCCAGTTTCACCACTAAATGCGTTCTAATTATAACTAATCAGACAATTCTGGTTAGAAAAAACAATATTCGTTTGTACTCAATGTCTGTCATGACATCCACATTTTATTTAAGTTAGATAGCTGTCACTCATGTCCATAATTAAGCTATTACATGCTGATAGTTTGAATAATAAACTATTTGCATAATGTATTTACCAGTAAGTAAATACCTTGATGTGCTAGCACACACGTGCAGGTTGATCAAAGCATCTGCTTTCCCATCTGTAGCTATACTGTTGTTCTAGTATGGAGTGTTTTGCTGTATCTATCAATGTTTTCTGGTCTTAGGACAAACTCACCTGAATACACCTGAATAAGGGCTTATTCCTTGGGGTGTATTCAGGTGAGTTTGTCCTAAGATTCTGTTTACTTTTAGCTTTCTTCCTTTTTGTCCAGTTAAATTTATTTTTACTCTCATATTTGTTTGGTTTAAGACCTGCATGGAAACAGCGTTGTGTCAAAGTCTGTTTTTTTATGTTTCAATTTCTCAAGATAAGAAGTTGCTGTTAATGTTACAATTTTAAGTCTCAGAGTAAGTGGCTGCAGATGTAGTCCTGTTTGTTCTCCCAGAATTCTTTTTTTTTCCATTTGAAGATTGTTTGGCATTTTCTAGATCTTCTATTACTGATACTCTGATGTAAAAGGTTCAGGTTGAACAAAATGAGAAGCAGAGCATCTTATCTCAATGTACTTATTTGTAATTGCTATTTATCTGTGTTTTGAATGTATTCAAAAAGGGGTATAAATTCATTCATCTGCTTAGTGTCTGTGTTTCAATTTCCCTACAATATGATACCATGAGATGGCATGTTATCTGTAATTGTTGCATTTCCTGGTTTTAAGTTAATAATTGATTGCTTACCATTAGACACCTCATAATCAAAAACATACTTACATCATCTGGAGCTGATTGTTCCGAAGGCTTAGCTGTTTTGGCTGCAACATTCTTCAAGTTGGTAGCTACCTATTAAGAATAACATAGACCACCTAATTATAGCCTCTATAAAAAAACATCATTTACTTGTGAAGGGTGATTTGCATCTTTTATAAATCTCTTACACAATTCTTTAGCAAGGTAAGGGTCATCTTATATTTAAAGTGAAAACTCAGACTTTTTTCAGATGCATTTATTATAGAGCTTACAGTATACTGGGAACCATATGACCATTAATTTTGTTGAAACTGCTCCAGTTAGCCCATAATTTAATTGCACTCACATGCCACAGGGGATAGTCAATAATCACTTGAATACTCCAAGAAGAATTCCTCAGGCAGCACTACAGAAGGTGCAGTTACCAGGTCAAACAAGTTAATTACAGTCAGTGTATAATGTTTGGTCTGATGTATTTCTAAACTGTTTGGAAAGATTATCAAAAGTTGTCAAACAGTTTGGATCCAGATCAGGCCCAACAAAAAGTCGGACTTTCTCTTGATCAAAATAATTTGTAAAGCATATCAGCAGATGACACAAACAGGTTTAAAGCTAAATGGTATGTGTATCCATCAACACATCTGTGTTTGATTATAGTCTGATCAGTGTTTTCACAGTAACATAATGGGTAGCTAAGAATCCAAGCTTCGAGGACTCTGGCTAGAATCGGCAGATGCATAAACAAACAGCCAATACTCAGATCAGCCTGGATATTGACACTGTTTAGTCAGAATCTTTGCTGTCTACATGGACCAATGGGCAGGCTGATCTGAGTTGCTTGCAAGTCATTTTGTTTGTTTCAGGTGTGGTAACAGTCCAAGATTCTCAATCAGGAAAATCTTTAAGATCAATCCTGAACTTGGCCAATAATGTTTAGAAATCACCAGTAAAATGTTTAAAAGAACAAAACATCCATAGAAACAATCAGTTTATGCTTATCTTATAATAAATATCTGATTAAAAGATCATGATAAGTTCTGATACGAATTTACAGCAATAATAAATTTGATCTTATATGCAAAATGCATAAGTGCTCAATCAGGAAATCCTGATAAATCCTGAATTTTATCACCCCCGTTTTTTTTGAATTTTCAAGAATTTGCTCAGATCTATGGAAATGATAATAGGAATGATAAAAATTATGACATTAAATAATGCAAATACTCTTTGCGAATACAGGATTATTTTGAACATTTTAATTGTCTGCCTATTTATTTTAGAAATCCCATTTCCAAATAAGCTCTTTTCAGGAATGTATTTAGAGCACCAGTTTGGACCCTGATCAGGTCCTTTATTTTGTCGGGCCTGATCTGGGTCCAAAATGTTTGCAAAGCAGAAGATATCATGAACAGAGCTAAATGTAACAATTTCAATTAATGCTATAAACTATTACTTACTTAGGGGCTCTTAACCAGACTGCTTAATTCTGTAACTAGTGCAAAAAGTAACATGGGCCGTGTCTAAACCAATTCTCATTCTTATCACTTGAAGCCATTATTAGTCAATGAAATAATTGAATGGAAGCACAGCCTTATTATAAGCTTTCTCCACTGAGATGTGCTGTGATTAACTCACAGCTGAGGTGACCAGATGCTTGAACTCAAGCTGTTTGGCAGTCATGAGGAACAACATGTCAGCAGCCAATTATTGGTTTTATGGACAATAAACAGGCTTTTAATCACCTTAGCTGATGAAGAAGCAGAGTGGTAAAAATAAATTAGCAATTAATGAGGAATTTATTTTTGATCAAGATAAATATAAATAGGGCCTGAATATTCACACTAATTAAAGCTCCTTGCTCTATCAGTTGAAAATGTTTGAAGCTCCTAGCTATAATAATTTTGGAGATATCTTGATTATAAATTTTCTTTACCCAAAGAATTTCGGAAGTCTGGATAAGGATTGCTCATAAAATTCTTTAGTCCTTGAATTATCTCCAAAAGTGCTTATTCAGTTAACAAGAACCCATCAATAAATAGAGGTTTAAAAATATGTTTTGCTAATATTCATATAAGAAATAGAACAAGTTTCGCTGATGTGACCCCCCCCCCCCCCCCCCTGCCTCCTGTGACAAAACTAATCCTTTTACCCGCAATTGTAGTTTTACATTACACACAACATATCGAAATGGCATAATTGGTGGAGGGGGTGAGAATGCTGTCAAAATGCTCAAAAATTATTATAAAAGCTCACCTCTCTCCATACCATATAAACAAATACAGCTTACCTTTTCATTATGCTTTTGTCCTCTTTGCTTTTTGTCTGTCTGCATCTAAAAAATAGTACAAACTCATGTTCAAAAATTGCCCGACCATGGTGCAATTAACCATTCCTATAAACAGTGATTGGGTTTACAAGCAGACCGGCAGACTTCATATATATTGTTATTTCAATGTTTATGACCGCTCTTTTATAATAAATGATTATTTTCGTAAAAAGATCAGGAAAAGAAGGCTTTCCAATTATTATTTTTAATTTACATACATGTCATGCCAGAACCGGTTTTCCTGGTTTGAACCAGTACCAAGAAGTGGATAAAGTAACTTGCTCAAAGTGAGTCTCAAACTAGCAACCTTCGATCCCCAGGCTAATTCTCTACAAGAAGAGCCGCTCAGCTCCATACTTGTAAATGGTCTATAATATATATCAAATCACTTTTGCTGTAAAATGCTGGAAATAATCCCCTAAAGATTTGCAAATCAAATAACTTGATTTAATTGTACAGTATGCATTTACAAACATACACTGTTGTTTTCAACATTTGCTGTTTGTGGCCACCATTTGGAAGTTATATTTTGTGAGTCTGGTGTTTTCAACTATTAAGACTCACTCCCTATATTTATGAAGACTCTGCTTTTCCATATAACTTATTTATTTAAATGCATACTTTACGATCATACACACCTGCTTGAGCTCTTCTCTTGCTCTTGAAGCTGCACTCTCGGCAAAAGATACTCTATTTTTAAGAGTTGAAATAGTTTTGCTGTGGCTGTCAATTGTAAACTGAAAGAAAATATCTATGATGCAAGAGAGCATATAAATAACATCATTTTGCAACATCAGTCATTTGTAACCATGCCACCATCACACCCTGAGCATGGTGGGAGGATAGTGGTGGAAATTGGCTTTGTTTTTACTTTTGCATTGTCCCCATGGTGCAGGAGAAATGTAGGGGATTTAATATACCTATGCAAACATGGCAGTGCAGACTGCAGGGGTGGACTGCCATTGTTTTACCAGCTGTCTGTCCCCACAGTGTGGGGATAAATAGCAGGGAAATGCAGACAAACCAGTACTTTGTGCACATACTTTCAGTTGTAACTGACAACAACCCTTCTTGAATCAGCAGATGGGAGGAGAAAGGCCGTAAAAATGATTTCATGATCAATCTCCGCAAAAGTATGGGACAGGGTAGGAATGGAACTAGCGACCCCTGGATCTGCAGTCAGACTCTTATCTGTTGTTAGACGCCTTACTGACTGCACTACTCAGCCCAGGATTCTTTTCCAATGAGAGAGACTTTATTTTATGTCTCTTACTTATGATAAGCAGGCTGATATTATAATTATCTTTTTCACAGTGTTGAAAGGGATAAAAATAAAACTCCATGAATTATGTTACTCACAAAACTGCAAAATGAGGACATGAAAATACAATCCTTAAGTTAAATTGGATATATTCAATTATCATTTGGGCCTCGTTGTGAAATTACCTGACTGTTGTTTTATGTACACTAAAGGCACAGACCAGCCTGCTCATGTGCCCAGTATAATCAGCGCCTTTATTATTCGCTCTCTGGAAATTATTATAGCTAAGGTTGCTATGTCCAAAGTTTCCATGTTTAACTAGACTCTGTAACTAAGTGGACTGGTTTGACAGTGACTGACTTGGTTGGATACCCAAAGACAGGTTTTCTCGCATAATCATCCATTTATCCTTTAACTCAAACAGCTGATAACTCAAAAGAAGAAAATTTATCCTGTTGACTCATAGTAACCCAGAGGCTTGTTAGGTATTACAGACCTTTAGAAGTGCGGAACAGGAAAATATTTAAATATTTCCTCAACGAAAAAATGTTGTGGGTACTCAAAAGAACTGTTTCAATGAGACGGTTCTTTTGAGCACCCACAACATATGCTTTTGAGCACCCAAAACATAAAAAAATATGGGTAAGAAAATATTTGAAATTTTATGCTGCAAATATGTGTTTAGCTAAACCTGTTTATTTCATGATCAATTTCCACAAAAGAATCAAGCAAATGTATATGTGCCCTGATTCACATCAGAATTAAGGCTGATATTGGTACCATTTTACATGATTAAGCCTTCAAGTACTTTTCTTACTAACAGTTCCAAGGCGCTAGTTTTGTGGATCCTTTTTTGTGTGTGCGTGTGTTTTATGTTTGTATTTGATATACTGTCTTGTCTGTTCCTTGCCATTTTTCAATCACTTGCTCAGAAGGGGCCTGGGCTGACCTCTTGGCTCTCTTGTTTTTTACATGTGTTTTTGTCCCTTTCCAATATGCTGTCCTGGATCAGGTGTGGTACTTGATTTTATCAATGCCCTATCTCTGCCTTTTTCCTTACTTTTGATCTCTCTTACACTAGAGACTTCCTGAGTCCCAGAGTCCCAGTTTTATGGCCACTTTAGTTGATAAAGATTGCATTGTATTGTTGGCACCAACAATTTTTCAAGGCAGTTAATAATTAAAATAATTTCTCATTATAAAAATATTGGTTATAAACATTTATCTAATGCGACAGTTTGCATGCTCAAAGAGGTCAACCCAATCATGATTGACAGTAGACATAGAGCAACACCCTCCAGGACACTGTAACCAGCCACAGCCCTGTACATAGTTTTAAACTCAAAGAAGTTTTATGCTTTTACTGTTTTTAACCTGGAAACATGATGACTGTTTCATCCCTCAGTTAGGTCAACAGTTACAGTCTAGTAAGACTCCTGACCTTAAACCGGAAGACGAAGACAGTTTTTATTCCCCCTTTGATGGTACACCTGTAGGGTGGACCTCAGACTTCATGACTGTTCCGACTCAGAGACTTCTCTTTAAATAAGAGTGTTTTGGCCTGATATTGTGTCTTTGTTAAAGCCCACCACAGTTTGACTGTTGAATTTCTATTGCTCCGGTATTGTGTGTGGTGTGTACTTTTGTATGGTCCTTTCTTGAGTTTTTGTCACTTTCACTTATATGGTTTCTTTGGTCAGGTGTGGCACTAGATTGTTTTAATTCATGATCTTTGCCTTCTTTACTTTGTATAAAATTCATGACTGAGAATGGATTGATGATGAAAACCGAATAAACTATATATGTACCTCCATCTCTTGTATGAGTGAATCCTTTTCATTGAGTGTTTTAACCAGCTGGAGGCATTCTTTTCTCTTAGTCTCCAAGTCTTCCTAGAATAATATAAAATGCCAACTTTACTAAAGCAACAATCGACTTAACAACCTCTATATTCATGTCTGTTCAAATGCCAATAAATTAAAATATAAAGTTTTAAGCGTGACAATCTTTTTGTACAAAATGACGTCCTAAATGTTCACACATTACGTCATATTAATGATGGCGTTTCATAGCTTGTAATGTCGGCCAAAACTGAAACCATAAGACCAGGAGTAGAAAAAGTGAAAAATTCAGCAAATCCCAACAATTTAATTACAATAATTATCCATGTAATCTAGATAAGAAACAAGTAGCCCAATGGGAAGTGATCGCTCACCATAGAGCCAGTATAATGTTTGGAGACACCATAATTTACGATGCTCAAGTATGCAGATAACTCAGAACTTGAAACAGTGACCAGAAATTAATTCAAAAACATAAGATATTATGCTAGTTCTAGTTATCTGCAATTCTTAAAAAGATCTGAATAAAAATCGCAGAGAAAACCTGGTGAATGTATAGTTTTCAGATGCTCAAGGGCAGCTAACTCCGTAATCAGTGATGAGATCTGACCGAAATTCAAACTTGCCTTGCCCATACTTGGTAACCTACAAGGCTAAAGAAAATCAAATGAAAAATGAGGCGCTAGAGTGGTCACAACATTATACAGCTATATTTTGGACGCTCAAGGGCAGCTAACTCTGTAGCTGGTGATTGGGTGTGGCCGAAAATCAAACTCATTCAAACCTTTATGAATGTCCTTGTTACCTGCAAGAATGAGAAAGATCCATTCAAAAATGAAGGTGCTAGAGTGGTCACAACAGATCTCCCATTGTAACTCATCCGTAGGAGGTTGGTTCTACTTTAAAGCCAGCATAACATTTGGAGACACCATAATTTACGATGCTCAAAGGCAGGTCACTCTGAACTTGAAACAGTGAGCAGGAATAAATTGAAACACTCAAGCTATTAGTTCTCATAATCTACAAGTATTAAAAAAATCTGAATAAATATATCAGAGGAAACCTGATAAAACTATAATTTTCAGATGCTCAAGGGCATCTTACTCCCTAGGCAGTGATCGGATCTGACAGAAATTCGTACTCATCCATGCTTTCATGTATGTCCTGGTAACCTTCAAGAAGGAAGAAGATCTTTTTAAAAATTGAAGGCACTAGAGTGGTCACATTATACAGCTGTATTTTGGATGCTAAAGGGCAGCCAACTCTGTAGTTTGTGGTTGGGTGTGGCGGAAAATCAAACTCATTCAAGCTTTTATGGTTGTCCTTGTTACCTACAAAAAAGAGGAAGGCCCTAGAGTTGTCACAACTTTATCCATCAATTTTTAAGACGCTCAAGGGCAGCGAACTCCATGATAGGTTATGGGATCTGGCCAAAAATAAAACTCATTCAAGCTTTTACGGTGAGCTGCAAGAATGAAGAAGATCCATCCAAAAATGAAGGCACTAGAGTGGTGACAACATTTCTTCCATTTTAAGACTATGTGGATTTTTCAAGACACTCAATGGCAGCTAACTCTACTGTCTGAAGTCTGATCTGGTAGAATTTCAAACCCATCCAATACTTTATTGTTGTCCTTGTTACCTGTAAAAATGTAGAAGATCCATTAAAAAATAAAGGGGCTAGAGTGGTCACAACATTATTCATTAATTCATCAAGGGCAGCTAACTCAGTAGTCGGTGATTGTATCTTGACTACATTCAAACTCATCGGAGCATTATGGTTATCCTTGTTACCTGCAAGAATGAAGAAGATCCATCCAAAAATGAAGGTACCAGATTGGTCACAACATTTCTACCATTTTAAGTCTATGGAGAATTTTCCAGACACTCAATGGCAGCTAACTCCTCAGTCCAAGGTTGGATCTTGCCTAATTTTGAACCCATACGAGATTTTATGGTTGTCCTTGTTACCTGCACGATAAAGAAGAACCAGTCGAAAATGAAGGAGCTAGAGTGGTAACAAGATTTTCACCATTATAACCCTATGGAAGCTATCTGTTGGCCAAAGAAACCAGAGTTCTGATCCGATCTTGCCCAAAACCTAATACAGTCAATCCCTCACCCCAATGATTCTCCAGATGAAATTTGATTTTGATAGGCCATCTAGTCTCAGAGATATTCATGTTTGAAAGTGTTGACACATACACGGATGCCGGCTCAAGTCCCATCCCATAAGCTCATCCCAAGCCTTTGAATCTGGTGAGCTAAAGAGGTCCATTTTCAAGCAGTTATAAAGCTTTAAACCCATGTGTGTCTTACTATGCTGTAAATTCTTAAGTGGTGATTCTGTTCCTATTTATTCAGGGTTTGTTATTGCTACCCTTCTGTGCAGGCTTATTGTGTTTAGTTCTTTGTGTGATTTTGGTCCCGGTGTCTCTTCTAGTTTAGTGATCATTTTGTAGAGGAAGACTTTAGTTTTATTATGTTGACAATTGTCTGCATTCTCTTCCTCATGGTGCCATAGATTGGTCTGCATTCTGTGATTGTGTCAATTCCTAGTCTTACTTGCTTACTTTTTCTTCATAAGTGTATAAGTTTGCCATAACCTAAGGAGAGCTAATATAAATGAAGTTTAATTACCTGCAAACTTTTGATCAGATCATCATTATTATTGTCTTCCTGGAAAAAAGAAACAAAATAAGGAGGTTGGCAAGAAATCTAGTAACTGTTGTAGGTGTTCGAAAATGTGGTACATAATTTCCAGGCAATTCCTAGACAAGCAATGCAGACCAAGATCAGATAGCTGAAAAAGCAGTCAGGCCTGGACAAACAGTGCAGACCAAGATCATAGACAAAAAGTGCAGGCCCCGATCAAAAGCAATCTGATCATAGTATGTGTTTGCTATTCTGAAATGCATATTTGTGATCACCTACAGTAAGGTTGCAAACAGAAATTGACCAGGATAGTAGGACATCGATAAAGAGCCCCTCATAATGCCAACATTCTTTGAGGGGACCAGTGCCAAAATAAATATGTGTTATGGTGCATTTTACCAAATTAATTATCAAGAAGCAATTAAAATTAATCCAGCAGAGTAACAAAAACAAAAGAATTTTTATTATACCCAATATAATCAAATTATCCAGGCTACTCAATTTTATAAATTTTCAATCGCAGTTCAATTTTAGTTCAGTGTCACTTTCCCATATGGTATCCTGGGTCAGGTATAGTACTTGATTGTACTGATTCCTAAACTCTGCCTTCTTCCTTACTTGGGAACTGGTTCTACCCAGAGACTTATGCATGTTAAGCGTGAACAGCAATAGCATACATGCAAAATTTAGCTTTACACCTCCCTTAACCACTGAAGTTGCCTTGAAGAGGTAGACAATGTGAGAAGTATATACCCTTTATTTTGCTAAATGTGGTCAAATCGCATAAGAAATTCAGGGCTGGAAATTTTTCCAAAGTCCACTTGTCCCATAGTACAGGTGCGATAAAAATGTACTCGTCCTTAAATGATTCTGCTCGTCCTACATAAAATTGCCACAGAATATGTTTAAACCAAAAATCTGACCAAATCTACATGTAGTCAGTTTTTACCGCTCATTTCATACTGTAGGGAGGGTAGTAGAAAATGTTGAAATAATATTAAAACCTTTTCAAACAGTGGTGAATAATTGTGGTATCGAATTTATGACAGATTTGGCAAAATAAAGCATTTTGCTGTCTCATGGAATTCCATCCAGCTCGCCTGTCGTCAATACCTTTCAAAACTCGCTGCCTTTTAGTCGTGCCTATACTTGTTTACTCTTGCTTGTTTGATAGATTGCATTAACCTTTTTTCACTATCACCACCACCTTGTTTTGGCCCAATGTTGCTGTCATCAGCATGAAGTAACTTGTATAAACAATTTTAAAAACAAAAAAACTGTGTTCCATTTGAGATGCAATACTACAGTAGAAAATAATGGCTCTAGTTTTAACCTCTGCATGATGCCTGAGCTGGACTTAAAGGTTACAAGAACTGCATTATGGGATTGAAAAAAAATGCCCTCATTGGGAGATAATAAATTAACAAAATTTGTTTTACTTTTTGCTGAGCCTGAATTTCCTTTGGTGGAGTTCCAACGCTACTCATGGAAGCTTCACTTATGGCCAAAGATACCTCCACCTCTTCCTCTTCGTCTGATTGAAACTGATAAGCATCATTTCTGAAAAATAATTAAGGGCATAATTTGAACAAACTTGGTAGAGGTCCACTAGGTGATGCTACATACTAAATATGAAGGCTCTAAGCCCTATATTGTCAGAAGATTTTTTCGTGTTTTCCCTAAAAAAGCCTATGTAATACATGAGACCTCTGGGGCGGGCCATTTTGGCCCCAAGCATATGATTTGAACAAACTTGGCAGAGGTTCACTAGGTGATGCTACATACCAAATATCAAGGCTCCAGGCCTTGTGGTTTCAGACAAGATGTTTTCATGTTTCTCCCTATCTAAGACTATGTAAAACATGTGACCCTGGGGTGTGGTCATTTTTGGACCCCGAAGCATGATTTGAACAAACTTTGTAGAGGTCCAACAGGTCATGCCACATACCAAATATCAAGGCTCTAAGCCCTATAGTTTCAGACAAGAGGATTTCTTCATGTTTTTCCCTATATAGGCCTGTGTAAAACATGTGACACCCAGGGCTGGCAACTTTTGGCCCCAGTGATATAATTTGAACACACTTGGTAGAGGTCCACTAGGTGATGCTACATACCAAATATCACAGCTCTAGGCCTTGTGGTTTCAGAACGGAAGATTTTTAAAGATTTCATCTTGAAAATCTACTTTAAGCTTGTGTGACCTAAATATGCGATGGACTGAAGCCATTTGAGCAATTTTTATTGAGGGCCATATAAGGATCATTCCTACCAAGTTTGGTCAAAATCCAGCCATTAGTTTAGGAGATGTCTTTTGAAGCAATTGTTGATGACGGACGGCGCAAAACCAACATTCAACGATCACAATTGCTCACCATGAGCCAATGGCTCAGGTAAGCTAAAAATGCTTGAAAATCAATTTAATAATATCAATTTGTTTTTCTTAGACTGGTGAGCTGTCAAATAAATGCTAGAGAGAGAGGGGGAAGAGAAATTAACATCACAAATTAAACTTCAAACTTACTGAATATGTAAATGTCTGCTAATAACTGATGTTTGTAATACATGTAAAAATGTCATTATTTTTTCTTTCTCAACTGTTATGTTCATGGCTAGTCTATAAATCTACTTGTCCTCAGCTGAATTCTTATTGATGTCACAAATAGTATAAGAAATCTGCACCAGTTGAGTTTATAGACAATCTTGTGTATGTAGCTTATATAGTTTTTATACTGGTTGTTTTGAACTTTTGTATGTGCTTGAGACTTGAGGAAGTGTCTTTGCTCTAGCCTCTAGATACAAGTTTTAGATTAATTTTTTTCTTTACAATTTTCTTCTCTTCTTAAACCCTTTTAACTTAGTGGTTTTCTCATTATAGTTAAGGACAAACATTGAGGAAGGTATATTGAATCTCTAAAACTGATTTTAATAGTTGCATAAGTGATTATGTTGTACACTATCAGGAGCTGACCATACATAGTTCTTACCTAACTTCAACTTGTGCTCTTAATGGCTCTGCAGCTGCATGCTTCACACATTTACCCTTAGCCTTTCTGTATGTAAAAAGAAAATAACATGGCATTAGAATACTGCATCCGTTAATTGAAAGCACTGCTACTACCCCTAAAAACAAAAACAACAAAAGCATATATCAAATTAGGGCTGACACGTGAGAATGAAATATTTCATGTTTTGCAAAAATGTTTACAAAATTGACCCACCGTTTTAACGAATTTAAGCACTTGACCAGCTTTTAATGAGTATCAGTGATGGGGTCTGGTTAAAATTCAAACTCATTCAAGCTTTTATGGTAATCCTTGTAACCTGCAAGAATAAAGAAGATTCATACAAAATGAAGGCACTAGAGTGGTCACAACAGAACTCCCATTATAATTCTAAGAGGATTTTTCCAGATGCTCAAGAGCAGTTTACTTTGCTGTTTCTTGCTTGATCCAGCTGAATTTCTAAATAATCAAAGCTTTTATAGTTGTCCATGTTACCTGCAAGAACGAAGAAGATCCAAGCAAAAATAATGGCACCAGAGTGGTCACAACATTATTCATTGACTTTTCATATGCTCAAGGGTATTTTTATAGTTGTCCTTGTTACCTGCAAGAATGAAGAAAATCCATCCAAAGTCAGTTTACTCCACAGTTACTTAATTTCAAACCCATCCAAGATTTTATGGCTTTCCTTGTGACCTGCAAGAATGAAGAAGATCCAATCAAAAGTAAAGAAACTAGAGTGGTCGCAAGATTTTCCCTTTTATAACCACATGGGAGTTATCTGTTTCCATGGAAACCAGAGCTCTAATCCAATCTAGCCAAAAATCTACTGCAGCCTTTCCCACACCCAAATGATGCTTCAGAGAAAATTTGCTTTCCATTAATCCTCTGGTTTCAGAGATCTTAATGTTTAAAAGTGTGGACAGACAGACACACAGATGTCCCATCCTAAAACCTCACCGGAGCTGCTCCCGGTGAGCTATTGTAAACCTGACAGCTCTACAGGAATACTGTGTCTTGACTTCACTTCCATTGGCCAGGTATAAGCCTCACTAGGAGAGAACAAGCTGATAGTTGTAGCCCTGCTTTTATCCCAATTCTTTAAAATAGCTCTGCCCAGCGGAGTGCATTGTGTCAGTTTGTAGTGTGTTAGACTGTAAATCGAAGCAGTGCTAGTTTGCTCCTCCTTAGTCACTGTTAGTGTCTTTGTGCAAAACATGGTTTGGATGTAAAGCATCAACACAAACAATAACTGATGTCTATTTTTATAGGAACCTGCCTGGACAAGAAAAACAATTGTACTACACATAAGCCCGGCTCTCAAAAGTGCCACATTTGCCTGTTAAATATTCCGGGCTGTCTGTCACAAATACACAAACATGAACTTCATATCCAAATTAGAATACCTGCTGTCAAACAGTTATCTTCGGTATTTTTTTTTTTAAATTTTATGTCCGAGATTATAATTTTTCGGCCATGTCGGGATGGATCTTTCTGGGTTGAACCAGTGCTAAGCACTGGCCGTTGACCCTGTGTATAAACCATAAAAATCCCATAAACTGCTCAGATTTACCTGATCTCCTGTTCTAGTCAACTAGAAGTGTATCTTAGGTAAATAAATTGGCATTTTTACAGCTGTAGCATAGTGTCAATGACCTGTGCTGGGTTCAATATGTCTTGCTCAATGACGCAATGCAGTGCAAACAGTAGGCTCCAACCATCAACCACTTATTCTTGAGTCAATCACTCTACCACTGAGTCACTGCCCTCCCACTGATCCATTCATTAAATTTCTTATTTAAGAACTTAGGCTATGTTAAAACAGGGTTCATACAGGCAAGATTGTGTAATATTCAAGGACTTTTCAAGCACTACTCAAAGATTTTCCTACTGTTTTCAAGGACTGAAAACTGAAGAAAAATACTGATTTACACGTAAAAATTCTACTTCTGAAATGCATGAGTCCATTACTTAAGATATTAGTTTAAGATAATAAGTATAAAATTGTGGTGTCTTTATTTGTTGCAGCTGCACCAAATAAAGGCACAACAATTTTATACTGACTTATGTCTCCAAAACACTGTTGAATCCTCCTGTAAATGGTAAAATTCAAGGACTTTTCAATGCCTCTGAGTGTTTTTCAAGTACTTTTCAAGGCAAATTTTATTTTCAAGGACTTTTCAAGACAGTCCTGTATATTCAAGTACTTTTCAAGCCTGTGGGAAGCCTGTAAAATAAATGCTTCTTTTTCATATTTAGAATAAAAGTAATGAAATATTCCCTCACCTTTTAGCACATTCTTTCTTAAAAAGCTTCCATTCCAATTTCCCCGTTGCCAGCTGTGTCAGAAGCTCTAGCTTTTCCTGTTCGTTTGCTATATTGGTGATACATGAAAATGTGTTTTTCATTATCTCTCCTCTTGCTTGCTTTAGAATCCGTCCATTTTCCCATTGATGGAACACTTTAGTCATTGCATCCCATAACTGGTCTGATAGTGATGCAATGTGAAGAAGAACTCGCCCGGTGTTCTTGATTGCTTCTTTCTAAGAAAAAAATAAAATTAAATTGAGCAAAGAAATAGCAATTTTAATTGATCAACATGTACTTTGATCACTCAAAAACCTTTTTTTCTGAAGGTCAGAGATATCTACAGTGCTCCAGATAATTTTGACAACCATCAGTATGGTACTGATCTAAATGAAACCTGATCAGTACACACTTTTGTTTAGTCAGTGCATGTAATCAATTGTATGCTCTAAGCATAAACTGTAATCCTTAAAATGGTATATTTTAAACATACAATATATATAACATATGATTTCATTTATAATTATTTCAAATCCACTTAAAATTCTATTCTCTCTGATGATAGTCATATGTCCGAGCCCAGAACTACTCCAAGCCCAGTACTACCCCATGCCCAGAACTGCTCCAAGTAAAGTTTATAAACTGTTATCTTAAAGAGAATTTCATTTTTACTAGAAAAAATTTGACATTACAGACTGGGACCACTCTACCTGATGGCATAATATAGCAAACTGAATCAAATGCTGTCAGATTGATAAGGGCTTTACTCATGTCTATCTGTTCCTATTGTTTACACCATATCAAGAGAAATAAAGATATGGCTTGCTTTTGATGCAAAAAGTACTATAAATTAAAATGTGGTATGCAGTGATTGAGGGGTAGAGTGGCTCAAATTGACTTGATAGGGTCTCTTGTTTGAAATTTATCAATGGCTATCTGTGGGGTCCTTGAGAAAGACATATAACTCTCTGCTTTGTAAAAGGTTCAAACCAGGAAACTCCCAGACATGACAGAAAAATTGTTGACACTGTCATAAATTATCAAAATAGCCAACAGAGGAAATGGCATCTCCCCGACCCAAAACAAATGATAAGCAGTAGAAAACAATAACCAATAGTATATATAATATCAGAAGAGATAATGAGTGTCCACCTCAATCTGTAGTAAGATTTTCCCCATAAGGTTCATTAAAGGGAATCAAGGAAGCATGGGACAGCAACCATTCTTGTATGTGACATAGCGACTAGACCCAACATATAATGCCTAACAAATATGATAAAAATATCGCAAAGGGAACACATATGTTATAACTTATTGAGTTAACAGTGTTAATCCTTTAAAATTCATTCAATGGTGATAACTGAAAAAAAGAAGCAAGGTAGAGCACCCATTCTTATATGTTTGTTTGATTGATTTGATTCTTTACGTCCCATCAACAATCTTTCAGTTAAACAGGGACAGGTCTTCCTGGGTTGAACCAGTACTCAGCTAGGATAAATGTGTCTTGCTCAAGGACCACAACACAGTAACGCCAGTGAGGCTCGAACCCACGGTCCCTTGGTCTTGAGTCAAGCACTCTACCACTGAGCCACTGCGCTCCCTCATTCATATATGTGACACACCAGGTCAACCTTAAAAATATTTTTGTTTCCCCATAACCCCTCCTGTTTTACTGGTATGGGTTGGTCGTAAATTTTTTTTTAAACTTCTCAAATTTGATGGCCATTAAACTTAATTGTAAATAGTCTGACTATAGGATATAAAAACACAAATAACTTGCTACTGTCGTGATAACCAAGAGTGAAATTTACTTAATTGTTGTTTACAATTGCTATTTATAAAGTATTGTAAATGCTATCTGTAAAACGTTTACTAATCCCCCGCGCTAGCGCTTGAGCTAGATCACTTGTATATTAATCCTATCCTGAAAGGTAAATCCGTGACAACTTTGTTAACAAAACATGAGGTCACTGTCACTCTTGGCTGGCAGGATAGTAACTAAGAATATTTCTAAAGATAACACTGTTCACATAGGACAATTCTCTAAGTTTGCAATGAAATTTAATAAGAAATTCTTGATTAGTTTAAGTCTTTAGTCTGAACTGAAAGTAATGATACTGATTCAGTTTTATTGAGACTGAATATCTAAAACTACTGACATTTCATATTTGTTTGTTTTACAGCCTAATTGATAACATTTTTAAGCAATAGCAACCTAAACACCGATTTAATTAAGCCTGTAATATCTTATATTGAACTGTTTCAAGTCTGGTTATAGAGTCAAGTAAAATGGGCAAACAAATGCCAAGTATCTTCAAATCAATTATGTTTTTTGAATCAACCAGTAATGACCAGTTAAAACCAGTAATGACTGCTGGTCTGGTGAAAATGCATTTATTACCCAACCGTCTATATACGGAGTAATTGTTTATTTTTTTGCTATGTCATGAGTCACTGAACTATTCCACCGGTCAATAAATATGTCTATAGACCGGCACTATACCATGGCTCTGGTTTCTCGCTTCCCTATTATAAACACACAGGCGCTTATTAGCATGCGCGACAACGATGTGCGTACGGTTCGTTTATGAAAGGAGACATTATGCAACAATGGTGAAAATAAGGCTTTAAACTCCAATAACTCCTTTGTTTATGGTCAGAGACATAAAGTGTGGGTACTCGTTTTCTTAGTTAGAACAAGCGGAACATTTTGAGACCTAAATTGAGCAGATTTGGTGAAATTTTCTGTTTTGCAACAAAACCGCATCGACTACAGCAACTCCATGCAAGAAACGCTGCTTAGTATTTCATCAAATGGGTTGGGTAATAAAACAGTTATTTCATGCCTGTTTGTAGTATAGTCAAACTATTACCCCTCGGTACCGTGGACGACCTGATGCACTATTGCACTCAGCCTTCGGCCTCGTGCAATAGTGCATCAGGTCGTCCACGGCACCTCGTGGTAATAGTTTTGACTATACTACAAACAGGCATGAAATAACTGTATAATATTGACCGGTCGATTACCAACTTTGACACCAGATCTAGTTACTATCATAATAATGTGTATATATACATAAAATACTTACATTCACACCAAACACTGTTGCCACCTCCTCCCTCCAAATGGTCATTTGATTTTTCTTCCCCATATTTTTATATCTTCTTCTTGTATCTGACAATAAGCGTCTTGCAAGAAGGCATTGTTCCGAAAATGTGTTCTTGCGGGATTTTTCATGGACATCATTGTGCTTGAAGCCAATGCGTAGACACTGCTGGTCTGTCAGATTTCTATAAAGTCTTATCGTAACAGTAACAATGTCCAGCTGTGCCTTTATTTCAAGCAGGGCTTGCAATGTGTGGTTCCCTCCAAGAACTTCTACCACACATGTTCCATTTTGGAGAAAATCGATTTCCTTCTCCTCTGAAAACACAACCCCAACCATTGGCGTATACTGTGTAAAAACTTTTGCGCTTAAAAATGAAGAAACCAGCTCCTCTACATGCCTTCTGTTCACTTGCCTGACCATTCGTTCTGGTTTTGCTGGTCTCAAATTTCCAATATTAACAAGCACATTTTCACCTGAAAGCATAAAAAACTAAACATGAGGCCAGCAAATGAGATTTTGCTTCTCATCCCATTTCACAGACATCTCCAATTTTACACAATGGTCACTGGAATCACATGGCTTCATAACAAAAGCTGATGCTCCTCAATTGGATGCATCAGCTTCAAAGAAAGGGGCTCTTTCATGGTATGGGAAATTAACATGGCAGGCCTTGAAATATCTCAAAATAGGCACTTGCCCTGCATCACAAAAATCATTGGCATATATGGAAAAAATATTTATTTACATTGTAAACCATCCAAAGTTTCACTTGCCCTGCAGCCTGAGCCACTCGTAAATACGAGCGGACGAGTGGATTTTTCGAGCCCTGCATGGGAGTCTGCCCACGCTTGGAATTTGATATTATGTTTATTAATTGGCTGGGGTATGACTTTTATATTTATGGTGCATTTGAGTTTTTATGCAATTCCATTGCTAATTTATGACGTCAGGTATGATATCACTACAATACCTTAGGGTATCCAGTTATAATCATTTCTAAAGTAATTGACATATCATGTAACGGGCGTAGAAATATTTTATTAGATAACTATATCATTGATAAGTTCTTTGATACTATAAATGGCTTTGTATGTATAAGGATTGCGGGTGGGCATTCATTTTTATGAGATAGTACCCCAATTTTCAACTGTATATTTTGTATTCAGTCAAATTTGGAATTACAATTTTTACACGTTGCAGTCTTTGTCAAGATACCATTTCAACATATAAACTTTCCATGTATGTTAAGAATATGTAGACAAAATTTCATGAAATTCAAGGACCGGTAACATATTTTTTCAACTTGATGTTAACACATGGCCCTAATTCATTGAAATGTAAAAAATGCAATAATTATGTTTCGGAGTAAAACATACTTGAATACTTGCTTAGTTTGAATCACCATGCTAGTACGTTTATTGGTAGAAGTTGATATGTTGAGTGTTTCCCTATTACTGAATGGAAAAAGAAAAAAACACAATATTCTTTGATATTAAAGGCCATGATTATTATTTAATGAAGTGCTTACACAATAATATTACCCAAAACGATACAATATGGTGACACCGGACTTACCACATCTAGTTTCGAACGTTAAAACTACATCTAACCAATGTTACACTTAATATGTAAAATTATTAAGAATGTTAATTCATACAGAAGAGAAACCTTATGACAAGTAAGTTCATACAGGAGAAGAACCTTATACCTATGGTTTTATAATTGTAAGCCTCATTAATAAACCTGGTTCACAAGAATAAGCCCCTGTCAAACCTATTGGTTAAAATTAACCATTTTGGTCACAGAGAACTCTTGGCTTCAAAGGTATTGCTAAATTAATGCTAAAATCTTCTCTGTTTATTCTGTTTTGTAAAATTGATGCTGATTTCCATCAAATGGCAACATTTATTCTTTGGCTGGCTGTATATTCCAGGCATACAGTTTCGTTTCTGGACCTCACTTATTCATGTAGAACACTTTTCTATGATACCTTCGATAATACTCTGTTACATTTAATCCTGGTCACGGCACCAAAATGTGGTTACTCTAATTCAGTTGGGATGTATAGAAATATCTGGTCTTCTTGTTTTCACACTTTTATTGATAGGATATTATGTTTCTTCAACAGCATCATGCAGGGCTTGAGGAAGTGATACATATTGTCTTGGCGCCATAGTGCCATGACATGGAGTCATGACCTTTGGCATTTCCAGCCATTGAAACATTTGAAATTGCCTAAACATGTCTTTCTTTAAGATAAGTGGAAGAAGATTTAAAAACAACCTCCTTCTGTCGAGTTATTGATTCATTTCAACTAAATAACTAATTTTGCTAAATCTGACCTATACCCATAAGAGGTAGGAAATGACAAAGTTACCGGTTTTGGATTTTCATGAAATTTGGCTCAGATAAGTAAGATATATATGGCATGTTTTTGTGATAATATGATATCTTGACAAAGACTAGAACATATCTATCTTTGCAATGTAATGTTGAATGTTTTTTAAATTATTGAAAAAAAATATTGAAATTTTATAATCACTTCTTCAGAAAACGTAAACCATAATTTATCCAAATGGTTTCCTGGTATTAATATAATGCCTATGATATTTTGGATTCAATCTAGATGACAAATTATAGAAATAAACAAAACTATAGATTAAGGACATGGAAATTTAGAGGCAGGTGCCACCTCAAAGGTGGAGTACATCAGGGTTGCTTCCTAAGCCTAATTCTTAACTATCTAATTCAATACTTATATTTTTCTAGATTGTATATAATGAGTCATTATTATGCAAAGTTTAAAGAAAATCCATGCGTGGGCACAGATGCAAGTACCCCTTTGGCAGATTAGTAAATGGCATACCTTCTGTTTATTAATAGATGTTCACCAATTGTAAAATAAGACAAATGCCTGAAAGTAAAGCTCAAATTTGAATTATGATGTTGTTATTAGGTCCTACACTGTCTTAATTTCCAGATTACCCTCTTGAATACCCAACTGAAGATTGTGTATTGTTCAGAGTATAATAAGCCAGGGCAATGAAGTTTAAGGGCACTCCCCCAATAATGTCTGATAACTAAGAATAAACACATTTCTGAATTCTCTTTAAAATGTACTAGCCTTAAAAAAAAAAGAAACAAGTGGAGCCTGGGTTGCTCACTATTTCCTGGTTCAAGAGGAGAGGATATTAAATCACAAAATATAACCGTTTTTCTCCAATTATGGCAAGACTTAAGTCCATCTTGTCATCACTCAGATACTAACTAAAGCCTGTAAATTTGGTAATAGAGCCAATGTTTAATTAAGTGTCAACATGCCTTGTTCAATAAAAATACACTTTTCTGCACATTTTCAATGTATGGCCGTTTCATCCAAACCAAGTGGTCAGCTGCAGAGCTGTGCATATGATTAAACAATTTGCTTGCATGTTGCTCTTCTTGTCACTTTCTCATTGGTATCCTGGTACATGTGGTGCTTGATTGTATCGATTCCTGATCTTTGCCCTCTTTCTTACTTTCCCTTTAATTTGATATGAAACAGGACCACTTCAGAATTTGTTTTTACCTTTTCACCCCATCCCAGAGATCCGAGACGAAAGTGCAAAGTAACTACTTGCATATGTTCAATGCTTCACTCCAGTTAACTTGATATGCATATTGAATTCGCTCAGAAAGGATATAAGAGTGCTGCAGTCTTGCATCACACCCGGCCATGGAGTTTCAATACAAGGCAATCCATAAATCAAGGGCCATAACTCAGTTGTGAATTTATGTAAAGTTAAATGCTGTTATCTGAACCTAGATCTTGTATAGAAAATTTTATCATATTTTCAAACCAAGGGTCATAACTCTCTATTTTTTGATAAAATTAAATGATATTCAATCCTGTAACACTTTCATAACATTAACTTGCATGCAAAGTTTGAAGAAAATGAATCTAATAATGCTCAATGTAATTTTCAACAAAAATCATGGGCAATAACTATGTGCTTATTTAACAAAATTTATCCATTTATGACTAGGAACCACTCCTCCTAAGCACTAGATTTTATGTTTTCACATTGATTTTCGGCGATAATTTTGTTATTACTTATTTTAGCAAACTGAGTTTGCGATGAAAGTTGTAGAGGAAAATTAGCACCAACTTCACCAAATGGTTCCATAATCAAAGATGCTGCAGTTAACCCTAAGCAAAGATGCACTCTTTGAGATTTTTAATCAAAGCTCAAATAAACTAAGATAAATATACTGACGGACTTTAAAAACGCAACACTTGGATAAAAGCTTTAATTTATGTCTCGAAAAAGAAGGCAGAGCAATAGTTTTGATTGTATGTAAAAGAGCATTCATTTGTAAGTAAAACATGGAAAACTTGTCCAACTAAGATGAACTTAATATATTGAAATGTAAACTTTTTGAGACAGGGGTCGACTGTTTCATGTGACCAAATGTTGTGAATGAAAGATTCCCTATTTCTTTAATTCAAGAAACACTAGAAGCACCAAATTTGTATCATGGACTTTGGTAGCCATCGAGGAATCACTCTCATTTCAATTGGCAGGTCTGCGATACAGCTTATTTGCGTATATGAAGTTTATCTGGGTTTACCCTTTCATTCAATAGCTAAAAATCTCCTCTACTTAAGGAATGTTTAAATGGCTAAATTCATACGAAGCAAATAACGTCGTCCAGTTTAGTTTTACAATTAAAACTAAAGTGTTTGTTGAAGAAGCCAACTCATGATGACATTATCAAAGCAAAGGAAGTTTACAATCAACAGTCTTTTGGAAGATATAAGGGGACGTTAGTGTTGCGTAATTAAAGTCCGTCAGTATATGTCAGTCAAAAAACTGCATTGAGCCGCCCTAATTCACAAACTAAAGCGATGGATGACTTGTTTTAATTATTGGAAATCTTGCCTTATTCACTTGTGTGTTAAGCTACTGGGGTCATCTGGAAACCACCCGTTTCGGAGCACGTGCATAAGAGAAAAATAACATGTGTTGCATTATCACAGCTTCTGCTCCTACAAATGATCACGCTCAAATTAGATTCTGTACTTTATGGGTTTGCAAACAGCAGGATTATGCTATGCACATCTGCTGAATACCAGTATTTTCATCGCTTGTGAATATTCTTTTGAGATGAACCCTTTCTGTCACGCCTCTACGAAATTAACCTGTCAATAAAAGACTTAGAAATTTTGGCTGAATTCTATTTATCGCGAATTCTTCATCTGTACACAAAAATCTGTTTGCGCCACAAACTACGGACCTTTTGGAGAAATTGGCGCTAATTTTCCTGTACAACTTTCATCGCTATCACATTATGCTAACATTGAAAATAAATAAGTTATCGCCGAAAATCTATTTGAAAAACATAAAAACTAGAGTTTAGGAATTATGTAAAATATGTGACCACTGGAGCCGAGTCATTTTTTGGTCCCATGGGCATTATTTGACTAAACTTTGTAGAGGTCCACCAGATGACATACCATAAATCAAGGTGTTATGGTTTAAGACAAGATTTTTTTTTCATGTTTTACCTATTAAAGCCGATTTAAAATATGTGACCCTTGGGGCAGGGTCATTTATGGCCACAATGGTATAATTTGAACAACTTGATAGAAGTCTAATAAATGATGATACATACCAAATATCAAGGCTTTAGGCCTTTTGGTATCAGATGAAAAGTTAAGTTTTTATCTCAAAAATATGTTTTTCAGACTGTGACCTAGATATTAAAAGGACCAGAACCATTTGAATTATTGAAGAGTCATATCATTTGAATTATTGAAGAGACATAAAAGGATCATTCCTGCCTTGTTGTTCAAAATCAACTTGGTAGTTTAATAGGATATGCCATTCGAAACAATTGTTGATGATGGAAATTGACATACTGGTCAGAAAATGCTCTCAACCTATGGGCGAGCTTGGTAGGTATTTTACTTGCCCAAACCTGAAGTTTACCCACCAATGTGAGCCGGCGAGAGGAATTTCACTCCTCTGACTCTTAGAATTTGAATAGTTGACATAAATGGAGAATCAATTATTTTGTTATTTTGTTTGGCTAAATGTTTGCAATGTTAGGTATATTTTATACATCTTACCTATCAGCTTTGACTCTTCATCATTCTCATCATCTTTTTTCTTGATTCCTTTGTGCACTAGAATTGAATAAAAAAAGATGTTTTGGTTTTTTTTTGGTTTTTTTGCATTACAGTGATGCCCCTCTAGCTCTCAGACTATTTGAGCCTCCCCGGAAGAAACGAGTTGAGACACACTTTAAATTGATTAGAACCAGTTCAATTCAAAAGTTATAACATGACTGAAAAATTATTGAATTAAACTCACTATATATATAGCTGACTTACATGACTTTAATTTTTTATTTTCTATTATAAACAAAGTACTTTCGGCGGTGTGGCTTTTCAATATTATATATTGAAAATACAGTCAAATCTCGGTTATCAGAACGCCGATTATCCGAAACTACTGGGTTATTCGAAGTCAATGGACAGTCCCGACTTTTTTCTCTATTATCTATTGCAATTAAACTACCAATTATTCGAATTTCGATTATCCGAAAAATTCAATTTTTCGAAGTGATTCGTCGGTCCCGATTAAAGAAGTTGCTATTAAAATACCCTTTAAGATTCGAAGTCCAAAAGTCTCGCATGGTGATCATGATTTCTTTGTTTGGTCGAGTTCGTTTTACACACCTGAGTGATTTAGCAAACAAAGTGACACCGGATTAACGTTCACACTATTACGTGATGAATCGTTAAGTGAGTAAATGGTGTCTTTTATTAAGATCGTCTGCAATAATGGTTTGTTTGATGTTTTTGAATGTCTAATTAGGGGCATACATGAGCTAAAATTGATTTAAATTTGATCGTCTCACATCCTTTGATTTATTCTTGACCAGTGTACATTAAGCGAACACACCAAGCGCACTGACTTTGTACAACAAAAATAACAATTTCGATAATAGACGAATATCACGGACATGTGTTTTGGGTGCTCAAAAGAACGTTTCATCGAAACATTTCTTTTGAATGCATAAAACACAATTTTACGATCGAGGGAAAACAACCAAAGCCTAGGTTTGGATGCTTAAACGAGACGGTTCTTTTAAACACCCAAATCGTATGTTCTCACGGAAATAAAAGAAAAGTTCGCAGCCCAAAAAGCAGACAACGTCGGGCCACCAACGGCCTGCAAGCGTTATGCTATCTCAATGGCCTATCGCTGGTGGGCCGTTGATGGCCCGACGTTGTGTGCTAGCTGGGATGGAGACCTTATGACATTAGGGTGATAAAAACGGAGACAATATTTCGTCGGTAAATGGTTCGTCAATTTACATTTAACCTTTATTTTCATTGTTGTTATCGATGTTGTTACATGTACATGCATGTAGTACATGTCAATAAAGATTGAATTTGTTTTCTTTTCGGCGTTCTTAGACCTGCAAAGCATAAGAGACGATGAGAACACAACATCCTCCAAGAAGCTCATATATAATTACTTCACGGAAAACACGAGTTGAATTTGCGAACTCTGGCAAAGCAATGACGTTCCATGAAAGGTCCAAGCTTTTCAGAAAATATCCGAAATCTCCCGTTTTCGATCATTCGAACTACCGATTATTCGAAAGGATTTCTACGGTCCCTGGCACTTCGAATAATTGAGGTTTGACTGTATTAAACAATGTTACATGCTGCTTTTTTTCTTTTGTTTAAATTGTCACATTAACAAATGCATTTTGTTATAGAACTCTTCAGTGACGATAGAGTGACGTTGTCTTTAAGCAATGGAGATTCCTTAACGTGAAGCATAACGTCACGTTACGTCAGGTCCGTCATATGAAACCATGACAGCGGCCAGTCTTTGCTGTCATGTAGAACATTTAACCCGTTTTTGCCTAATGTAATTTCCCAGTTATAAATTGAACTAGTCCATTTCTGTTATAGGGGTTGTTGGATGTTATTTTTTCATTGTAATAGCATTTTTACAGGACATTATATAAGCATGTAGCGAAGATCCTGATCAGGCGCCACATATATATGGGTAATATATCATTCCCTTCCATTTATCCTGGCATAACAAAGAAGTTTTAAGTATGAGGTCACTCTTAACAGAGATAAAGAATTTCAAGGATTTGAAAACCAGGGTGGAAAGTTATGCTTGCTTTTTACCTTAATTTTGATGTTCCCAATTTTTATACAAACCATCTAAAAAGTGATTTTTTCAATAACAAAAGGAGGGAGCTCCAAATCTTCCAATTTTATATAAACTTTGTATTTATAAGGATATACACTTTACTTTGAGGTTTCTTAAAATTATGAACAAAGAAATGAAGCAGGTAGCTTTGTACTATTTTGTTGCTTGCCAATTTTTTTCAGCTGCTTGCAGCCATATCATTTTCTCTTTCAAAATTTCAAACCAATCAGGAATATACAGAAATTTGCTTATTTGAATACCTGATAAATATGAACAATGTCATTGGTTAGGAAGACTGCCAATGCAAATTCTAGGGATACAGAATGAAGCAGGCAAATACTTCTGCAGTTTTCTTTTCAGAAAAATGTGAGCGAAACATAAAGTAGACTTCTATTTTAACGCAAATCTATTCATTGTAATGCTAATCCGAGAGGTCACGTCATTAAAAGTCACCATTTTCTCTAAGTAAAACACTTTCTTACCCAAATATGTAATCCAATATTTTTGTATCAGTAGAATGTCTTAAGTCTGCAAACCTCAGACATAGTTTTTATTGATCTCGTATGATGCTTCGTTTACCTTTAAAGGCACGACTGCTTATCCAGCTCCTTCATTGCATATACCGTTCTAGATTGTATTTTTGAGAGCAAAATTTAGAAATTGGGCAATGCTATTGGATGAGCAAATTATTGTTCTTTCCAACACTGGTACCAGCTTTGAGAGGAAATTCTGCTTGATAGTTTAAAATGGTTTGTAATGAAGTTCTCAACTTCATTGTAGATTCTAGAATCAGTTTATGTGCCAGGGCACACTTTTTATGGTATGCTGAAGGTAGGCATCAAGGCCATCGAATAGCATTTTTGGATTTCTAGAATTTTGGTTAGGAAAAATAATGATTTTGCTGAATATACAGGTCCATCTCATTCATAGTATATAGGTCTTTCTTCTTCTTCATAACACAGTAGTGATTTTATGTGATGAACTGGATTGGTGGCCGTGTAAAGGGACTGTTCTTATGATAATTAATGGATGGAGAAATTGTACTAAAGCTGTGATCTGTATTAGTGCCCTTAAAACCCTTGCAATAATTGGGGCTTTTGCATTGTAAGCCTATTAGCTATATTTCCCCAAGTCAAATGATCCTATGTACATGTAACAAACAGTAATGCATTTTAAAACTAATTGCAATGTAGCAGAATATCTTTGAAGATATATTTTTTTACTTGCTTGAAAATATTACTTAGAGACAATAAATCTTCAAGAGCATTATCCATACCTTGTTCATTTTTTTCTTCATCCAGCACCTGTTCTTCAGAGGCTGTTAATTCTTTCCATGCTGAAGTAGATAAAATAATGCATGATGCAGAAGCATGCTACAATCAATTTAAAAACTTGCCTGGTACATGTATGTGCGTCTGTGCGTACATGGATAATCTGAGTGATCATGTAAAGCATACTTAGGAAGTGAGTACATTCCATTTCACAGTTTCGTGAGGAGGACCAAAGAGATCACCAGTCTGTGTATTTTGATAAAATGTTCCAACTTGAGGAATCTGATGTTTAAATAAGTTGATATGGTACAAATAGCCATTTTTAAACTCAAAATGTGACTGATACATTGAATTATTTATGCTTTTGTTGAGCTTAGAAAATCGCCAAACTCGTATAAAATGTTTCCTAACACATACACAGCTTATCAGTGGGGTAAGAAAGTGGAGTGGAGTAAGTGACAAAATGCTCTTTCGTTTGGTTTGATTCTTAACTCTCCAGTCAACAATTTTTCAGCCATGTCGGGATGGTTCTTCCTCTGTTGAACAAGGATAAATCCCACATGCTTTGATTTCATTTGTGATAAGTACAGCTCATATCATGGGGCTCTGTACAAGTTGACTTCATGCCCGGGTCTGAGCTTAATCACGAACATAGTGTTGCATAGAAGTGCCCTCCGTGTCGCAGGCACGCATTTGCATTCCCTTGAATTTTCAAAGTACCCAGGTGGAAACAACACTAAAAAGTGGTGGAGCTGGTAAGGATTAAGGTTTGAGAATATTTATGACACAGAAACTGTAAATTACAGTCCATTCTAAGGGCACTGCTTTTTGTCATGACCCGACAAAATATCTCCGATGATTTGGTCGCATCAACTACATTTGCCTGCTAAAGTACACCCAGTCGAAATTCATTGAATCATGCTTTTTCAAGAAATAAAACAATATAGTTGTCGCGTTTAAAGCAAATTGTTAACTGACACAGACCTTGGACATCATAGGATCACTTTGATTTGTTTGTTTTTTTGTTGCTGTACATCCCAGGAAACAGCTATGGTCATGGCGGGGTGGTCAGTTCACCTAATCACAATTTTTCCTGGGCAAGCTTTAACAAGCGGTAAACCAGTACTTCATGCACAATCTTTCATTTGTAGCTGACAACAACCCTTCTTGAATGATTCAGCAGAATGGAGGAGAATGACCGTAGAATTCATGATCAATCTCAACGAAAGTATGGGAACAGGCCAGGATTGAACTTGTGACCCCTGAATCTGCAGTCAATCATGCATCTGTCACAGATTAACGACTGCACTACGCAGCCAGGCAGGATCACCTTGAGCCTATTGCTCAGGTGAGCTTAAAGGGTTATAGAATGATAATCAATAAATGCATTTTATTTGGCATTATTTTTACTTACATGCATCAATGCTGCTATTTCTGCTTTTACTGTCATCATTTTCATCATCAATATAGAGGCTTCCACTGTTCTGTTGTTGCTTCTCCTCTTCCTCTTCTACATCACTTGATTGAAATTCCTTTTAAAAGTAAAGGTACCATTAGATAAAAAAAAATTAATCTACTAGTGTCGACAGCAGATAACCTTTGAAAACAGCTTGGACCCAGATCAGGCCCTACAAAACTCGTAGTTACAATGTACATGTGATAGTACCCCACACAATTGACAAAATAATTATTGGATTTCCGTCAGGAGCAATCTTTCCATGTCTTTCTTTTTACATGTAAAAATTTGGTTTGTTTATGGAATTTTATGATTAGCAGAGTGAATCCACAAGCGAGTCTGACAGTTTTCATCCTCTCTCTCTTTTACGCACCCGTGATATCATCTCGGATGTCAAATTATTGACAGTTCAAAATGTAGCTAAAATATGCTAAAGCAGATTACTTACATATAAATTTGTCCCAAAGAAATAACTTTAAATCCCTATTCAATGTTTGCTAATCACAGTTGGCACTGTTCTAGATGAAAAAAGTCAATAAGCAATGCTTATTAGATCCCCCCCCCCACACAGTAAGAGTCAGTGAAAAACTTGGCAAGTTATAATTCAAACCAGCAGACCTTAGTTTTGAAAAGAGGATTTCAGTAGAATCTGTGCAAAAAAAATATAAACTCCTTCATGCATATGCTCAATGTGTCTACACTGTATCGGCAAAGTATCTAATTGCTCAATCAAAAGCTGTAATAGGAGTTGATTGGCCCATAAAGGCACTATCCATGCATATACAAAAGCCATATAAGGTAATAATTGTCCAAGTTCCCACAGCTGTCATTTTGTCAAAAAAAAAATTTTCAACCAGACTCCTTCATGCATATGTTCAATGTGTCTATATTGTATAGGCAAAGTATTAAATTGCTCCATTAAAAGCTGTGGTAGGAGTTGATCGTCACATGAAGGCACCATCTATGCATATACAAAAGCCTTATTAGGGTAAAATAGTCTAAGTTCTCACAGCTGTCTTTTTGTCAAAAAATATTTTTCATGTGCCAAACTCCTTCATGCATATGTTCAATGTGTCAACATTGTATAAGCAAAGTATCAAATTGCTCCATCAAAACCTGTGGTAGGAGTTGATCGGCCCATGAAGGCACCCTCTATGCATAGGTATACAAACACCTTATTAATGAAAAATTGTCTACGTTCTCATATTGTCAAAAATATTTTTTGTGAACCAAACTCCTTCATGCATATGTTCAATGTGTCTACATTTTTTTGGCAAAGTATCAAATTGTTCCATCAAAAGCTGTGGTAGGAGTTGATCGGCCCATGAAGGCACCATCTATGCATATACAAAAGCCTTATTAGGGAAAAATTGTCTAAGTTCTCACAGCTGTCATTTTTTACTTTTTCTGAACCAAACTCCTTCATGCATATGTTCAATGTGTCTACATTGTATAGGCAAAGTATCAAATTGTTCCATCAAAAGCTGTGGTAGGAGTTGATCAGCCCATGAAGGCACCCTCTATGCATTTACAAACACCTTATTAGGGAAAATTGTCTAAGTTCTCACTACTGTCATTTTGTCAAAAATTATTTTTTCTGAACCAAACTCCTTCATGCATATGTACAATGTGTCTACATTGTATTTAGGCAAGTATCAAATTGCTCAATCAAAAGCTGTGGTAAGAGTTGATCGGCCCATGAAGGCACCATCTATGCATATACAAAAGCCCTATTAGGGAAAAATTGTCTAAGTTCTCACTGCTGTCATTTTGTCAAAAATTATTTTTTCTGAACTCCTTCATGCATTTGTTCAATGTGTCTACATTGTATGGGAAAAGTATCAAATTATTCCAATCCATCAAAAGCTGTGGTAGGAGTTGAGCGGCCCCTGTATGGCCTATAATAGCATAAGCACAAAACCCAATATCAAAAGCCATTTAGAACTACAAAGGGAAATAACTCTTATAGAATTGGCCCCTAGCCCTGACTTTTTTGTCTAAAGTATTTGTCTTGCATATATGAACATGTTTGCAAGGTTTGATGAAAATCCAGCAATTACTAATGTGTCTACATTGTATGGGAAAAGTATCAAATTATTCCATCAAAAGCTGTGGTAGGAGTTGAGCGGCCCGTGTATGTCCTATAATAGCATAAGCATAAAACCCTATATTAAAAGCCATTTAGAACTACAAAGGGAAATAACTCTAATAGAATTGGCCCCTAGCCCTTACTTTTTTGTCTAAAGCATTTGTCTTGCATATATATGAACATGTTTGCAAGGTTTGATGAAAATCCAGCAATTACTCTTCAAGATATTAAGGAAACAAAACGTTACGGACGGACGCACACACGGACGGACAGACGGACGGACAACGTGAAAACAGTATTACCCACCACAAACAAAGTTTGCGGGGGGTATAATGACATATCTGTTTTAATCACCCTCTGTTGAATAAAAGGACTGTACAAGCCCCACTAACACTGACAGTCACATGTGGGGCAATCAGAGAAGCCTTATCATCCTGTTTTCAAAAGGGAGTTTAAGAGTAAGTCACTAAAGATGCTGACAGTTTCGACATTGATGTCATTTAACACATTTTAACAAGTCTGACATATATACTGGCCTATCTTCATTTCTTCTCTATCATTAAATTTTACTTTTTCGCTGTGTTTTTGGTAAACAAAGGTAATTAAATGAAATCAATGCTAATAAACTGAAAAATCTTCAAGTAACAATTTGATACAAAACACACCAATATTTCTGAAAAAGAAAATGGATCAGGCAGGTTTCATTATCATGTATTAAATGCCTAAATATATGGAAATGATGAATTCTAGATCTAACACAGTGGGACATGCAATTAAAAAAATTGATTCCATTTGTACGTATTTTACAATAATATGTAGTTTTTGAAAATATCACTTCAAATAAGACTTTTCGGTTGAAGTTTCAAACAAAAACACTCAGTTTAATTTTTGTTATGTTGTACATAAGAATAAATAAAGACAGCCTGGTTAATTGTAAGTCTACACTTTTTTAAGAAAATAAATGAAGTGTGTCGTTGACTATAAATAGTAGCCTTTAAAATGTTATGTTCAATTGAATTTAAAAGAAATGACCATTAATTCTCAAATATGTTTTTTGCTGCTGACGTGGCATCCGTTTTATTAATTTCAAAAATTATCTTAATTAATGTTAATATTATCTGACTAAGTATTTGTAGATGTATAACAATCCAAGTTTATATAAAAATATACAGCACATTGTAACAAGGGAAATTAAAAT
Organism: Loripinus fragilis; assembly: GCA_964019695.1. Taxonomy (NCBI): domain Eukaryota; kingdom Metazoa; phylum Mollusca; class Bivalvia; order Lucinida; family Lucinidae; genus Loripinus; species Loripinus fragilis. The sequence continues at coordinate 10,855,814 of OZ026518.1, read as the reverse complement.
CAGTGGAAAGTATTAAAAATAATACTATTTCCCCATCTAGCCATTACACAGTTGACGGCCAAATCTGTTTATAGCACCAGAAGTATGTCACAATAAAACCTCCTATAGAAGCTGCTGATGGAGAGAGTTTAGCTTTTGGTGGTCTGTAATATGACTGAATCATGGGCAGTTTGTTTCAGTTTCCCTTAGGACCACATCTAATCTTATCACAACACAATCATGAATGTGGTCAGTGAGGAAAGTTGAATTTCATTAAAATTGAGGTAAGCCAGCTGTTTTATTGCAGCCAGAATGGTTCATGAAGTTTACATGGTCTAAAAAGGGCTTTAAGAATAGCTTCAACAATAACAGATTGAAATGTTTACTATTTATCATTGTGGGATGTTGGCATTAATCTGTTTTAGTAGGTAAATATGTCTAAGATAACACAAAAAATTGCAGCTTTAGGTGACAACTTGCACATACATTTACAGTACTAATTACCTGGACTAATCCTTCCCACCGAAGAACAAGCATCTCAAGGTCTGCCTGATTCTGTACAAATAGTTGGATTTAGAAAAATGTTGTTTGTTAATGCATTTTCATGTTTAGATTACTTGCAAGCTTATCTGGAACTATTCTGATTGGATATATTTTCGTGTTGAAGTAATTTTGATATGCCAAACATGGTTGAATTTTAGCTATAATGTTTGTTTGATTTGATTCTTTATGTCACAGTCAATAATCTTTCATTTACGTCGGGACAGGTCTTCCTAGGTTGAACCAGTACTAGGCTACGACTAATGTGTCTTGCTCCAGGACACAATACAGTGTCACAGGTGAGGCTCAAGCCTGCAGCCCTTCGGTCTCAAGTCAAGCACCCTACCACTGAGCCACTGTGCTCCCTGTTTGACTGAGCTTTATGGAAATCAGTTTTCTGCCATTTGTACATGTGTTAATAATTTTAGAAATTCTCCTTTTTAAAAAAGGAAAGCGTTCCATTTTCTTCGGTAGTTTTAAAAATTATTTTCGTTGATAATTTTAGGTGTTCCTGATTTTAGGGTGTTCAGACCATTTTGTACCTTATAAGCAATTAAGTATAAAGTTTTGCTTTTTCCACACTCCATGCATAACACTTCAAAACATTTGGTTGATCAAATTAAAACTTACCCTTTGAAAGTTAAGCCACTTAAGGAATAAAGATCTTGATCTTCCATGAACATCAGCTTTGTAACCTGATCCTATTGGTGGGGAATAGTTCTCAAGCTTAAATACTTTTTCTTCTGTTTCTAGAATAACCTGAAAATAAAAAGAGTGTCAGGTGAATATTTCTATGTAGGCCTCCACATTAGAGGTGAAACTAATAAATTTATAATTTCTTGTCTATCAATCAAAATATAACTTGGTACTTAAAAGTTATATGTTTCAATATTTTGCAGCAAATACCAACTAGACTCTTGCCACACTAGATAGCTGGCATGTATGTAGACTGGCATCAGTCCACTAAATATATATAATTACATTTGAGCCGCGCCATGCAATAATGTGTCTTCGGGAGATTATTACGTCATGAGATATGACGTCTTAAAGTCTGACTTATATATTTCGCGCCGCGCGTAATTAAAGCGACCGTCAAAATTACGACCAATAAGACAAGTCGGGCTAGAAATAAAATGCGTTGAAGGCCGACTGCATTCTGCAGTAAATTAATCAAATCTGATCCAGCACGGACTCGCCGTTTTATAATAAATAAGACTGTCCAAATAAGATGTGGCTTGATTTTTAGTATAGCTAACTGACCTGGCATCTCAATTCCTTGGTCTCGTCATTTAGAAAAAAAACACTTTATAAACTTTACCATGGTTCAGTTCAAACAAACAGCGAGATCTCGAATAATTATCTCTGCCTGCGGGCCTATTTTAATTAGAGCCGGCATGCATGCTTACATAAGAATCTGCATTTGAACTCCGACTACTAGATGGATCTGCGCTGCGCCATGGAGAAACTTAAAAGCACTTGCCATACTAATATATCTAAACCGAAAAAACTTAAAACAAATTAATTAAAGCATGGCCAAAGACACTCTAACACAAAACAAAACGAAAAAAAAAGAAAACAAACAAACAAATAATTTTACAGTTATTTAGTCGCCCTACCAGGATGAGTCTGAACCTTTCGTTTACACGCCGGATAGATATGTTTAAGAAGCCTCTGTGACAAACAGTGTGGACCCAGATCAGACTGCTCATATAGGAGCAGTGTGTTCTGGGTCCACACTGTGCTTCTATACTTAATTCGTCAGTAATGTTAGTCAATTCTTTGCAGCAGACGACTTCAGCAGACGACATTTTCAGATGCATTTTTTTCTTGGCGCTTTAGGGTTAACTCTTTGTCTACCAGTGTTGCCTGCTAATAACCTTGGTTAACAGTTTGGACCCAGATCAGGTTTGACAAATATTCGAGCCTGATCAAGGTGCAAACTGTTTGACATTGGGATACATAGTATTATGTTTGAAAGAATTTTGTAATATTTTGAGGAAAAATCAGCAGATGACAAAAAGCATGAACAATTACCAAGAAAACATGTATGGGTGCTAATTCGGTCATATACAATATATAAAGTAATATTTGCACAATATTATGCACAACAGCTGCGTTTTTGAATTTGGAGGTTTTGTGTGCATTCTGTCTATCAGAGCTGTCTGCTGATACCTTGGAAAACAGTTTGAACCCAGATCAGGCCCGACAAATCATTGATCCTGATCATGATCCTTAAATCAAACAGTTTGGATCATGATCAGGATCAATGATTTGTCGGGCCTGATCCAAACTGTTTGATTTTATTTTTGAAAGAACTTTTTAAATAAGGGGGACGTTTTGAGAAAATCAACAGACACCAAAAAAGCATGAAAATTACCCAGACAGGTACTGAAGAAAGATACAGAGGCTTGAAGATTTGTGTAGTCATAAATTTCTGCAGATGGTATTAGATAACACATGTTGTTGTTCCAAAGTACACTGACCGCTTGAAAAAGGTCAGGGTAATAATAGTGATAAATACCTTGTCAGCATAGACCTCTGAGTTGGTTGATGAATACTCTAACTCACCAGTCTCTGATGTCCAAGCCGAGAACTTCTACTTCCAAGTAAAGTTTATAAATTGCTATTTTAGAGAGATTATCAGATTTACTAAAAAGATTGACATTAGAGACTGGGGCCAGTCTAGCATGTATGCTTTAAGTTCACAGTCATATACGTAGTATCAAAAGAAGCCTAGAATGCACAGTCCATGGGGCGCCATCACAAATCTCCAAGATCAGATAAGTTGTTTAGATTTGTGACTTAAGTCGAAAAATACTATAAAATACAGCTTCTTTGCGAAAAATCAGTTTTCATAGATTATCATTATCTACTGCATTATGAATGAAGTGTAGCAATGAAACACCATAGATCTGATATTTTTCACTAAGACAAATCAATAAAGTACATTTAGCATATTTTTGTGCTTCAGGAGATTTTATGGACCCTGGTGCAGGGTGGGTAGTCACGTGGTTTTTGCTTGGATACACTGTACGGATGTTCGAATACACTGTACGGACACTCTGATCGAATGTAGGAAGATTTCTCTATGTTTTCTCATCTATAACCAGAAAGTTATACACCATTTTCCAGCCCACATTTTCCCCTATCAAACGCTACCAGGATAGCATCTTTAAGCTTCTTACTTTGAGTACTATCTCTGTCACAAATGTTGTCCGTACAGCTTATTTCCAAATTCAGGCCCGATCTTCGCCGCTAAAAAAATTGTGACAGAGTCTGTACTCAAAGTAAGAAGCTTTATGAGGATATCCTGGCATCGTCAGATCGGGAAAAATGGGGGCTGGAAAATGGTGTATAACTTTCTGTGTAAAGATGAAAAAACATGCAGAAATATCTATTTACTTTTGCTTAAAACATCGGTGTGGAAAGAAGTCCGCCATTTTACCGTACAGTGTATCTCAACAGAAACCACGTGACTACCCACCCTGCTGGTGGACTGGTATCAAATCAGTAAATAGAGCAATAGCCAAAATTTTGTAAGATTATTCTCCCTTGATATATTGGAGACAATATCCAGGGTTTTGTACACAATTTTAATCATTTTATCAGGCGAATACGCAGTGATTGAGTCTGAATTTTAGAATTTCAATATGTTTAATCTTAACCCTTAATGCGCCAATCCCAACAAAAGTCGTCTGCTTTTCTCGTCTGTTGAAATGTTTATGAAGTCTCTGTGGCAAACACTGTTGACCCAGATCAGACTGTTCTGGGTCCACGCTCTTTGCTTCTATACTTAATTCGTCAGTAATGTTAGGCAATTATTTGCAGCAGACGACTTCAGCAGAAAACATTTTCAGAAGCATTTTTTTTGGCGCTTTAAGGGTTAAGGGCAATTACAGGTATTGTCCACGCCAGGGATAATCCTAGGATGAGCCTGATCCATTTTGTGAGAAAACTATTAATGTTTTGCTAAAATGGACTTCATTTTTGGCCCCATTTACAAGCTCTTCAAATCTCGTGTCAATTATGCTCTAATGTGGATTTTTAGGATTCTTGGGCCGATCAAATTTTGCAAAGGGCCCATAAAAATTTCAAATGGCCCATTGGCCCATTGTAAGGGCCCATTATCATTTTGGGCTAGGATTATCCCTGCCATGAGCACCATTCCTGCGGCGGGAAATGGGGAAAGTTGTCTGAGTCCTGTCTTTCGACCATTTCCAAATTCCCACCAATACAGTTTTTTTTAGATACAGTTTATTCCCCAATATACTTCTTACAACAAACTACAACTAGCAAATTTTAGACAAATCCACTGGCACTCAGGGCATGAAATTGATTATTTACACAGATTGTTGATAATGATTTCTGCTTCCAGGAGAGCCATGTAAAAGGGTTGAGGTCATAAACTCTCAGAGGTTAATTTCACACTACCAGAGAGCCTGCATAGCATTTTGTTCTTGTCGTTATCTAGTAAAACATTTGCAAGAAGTTTGAACCCAGATCAGGCCCGACAAAATGTAGGGCCTGGTCTGGATCTAAACCGTTTGACCCTCTGAAATTATTCCTGATTTTTTTTTTCGAAAACAAACTTTTTGCAGGGGGTGGGGGTGGGGGGGGGGGGGGGGGGGGGGGGGTGGAATCAGCAGATGACAAAAAAGCATGAAAAATTACCCAGTATGCAAAAAAAATAACAGCACATCCACATGGCTGTGCAGTTTAAATCATCTTAAACTCATGGGGTTGTCAAATCGGCACGATTATTTTTCTTATTTTTCTTTAAAAGACAGTTTTTGGAGGCACAATAGGACCGCCTCACTGAGGTGGTTCTTATGAGCTTCAACAATCTATGTTAAAAAATCTCGCCATTTGATTTCAAGAAAATGCAACTTCTAACACAATGTCAACTACAAAGAGGTTCATCATCGCAGCAAATAAAATTGCATGAGCAGTGTGATAAAGGGGGACGTGCATTAAGGGGCAAATTTGGCCCCCTCTGGAGCCAAAAACTGAAATTGCTTTTCACCAATTTCACCCAATTGGTTTATTAGAAGAATGGTCCAAGTGTAAAATTCTGGCATTTATTTCACTTTTTCCGTTGCTATGGTAACAAAAATGGCCGACAAAATAGGCTTAAAATAGAGAAATTGTCATTTTGAGCCAAATTTAAGGCTTTTTCAGACCGATTTTTTAAGAATAAGATATCAGCACAAGCAACTACCAAAAAACCTTTTACTATATTGTGTGCCCTGATAATTCTCACCCTCTGTTAAAATATCTTTTTGGTATTTGCTTGTGCTCTATGTTTATTTCTCTGTCAAATATCTTAAATTTGCTCCAAAATGGTCACTTTCCTATTTTCAGCCTATTTTGGCAGCCATTTTTTTTACCGTAGCAATGGTAAAAATAGAATCAATCCCAGACTTTTACACTTGGGCTATTGTTCTAATAATACTTCCTACAAGTAATATGAATTGATATTATATTGAATTATCCTCAAAATATGTGGGGGTAGGGGTAAATTTTGCTCTCCTGAAAGAAAATTAGTTTGGTGACCCCCATTTCTTATTATTTTTTGTAAAAGGTAATGTAAAAGTCTATGAAATAAAAACAAAATTTTGAGATTGTTAATGCCAGATTTTTTAATATACATGTACTATTTAATCTAAAAATTGTATTCCTATTTTAGGGGAATTGCCAAAGTATATCATTCAGTATCTTGTCACGACCCCGGCCACGACTTGGGAAAACAAAAAAATTGCACTTTTCCTAAAACGCTTGATGTCGTGAGTAATAGTTAAAATTAACATTAAGAAGCTGGATGGCGATTACAACTATTTAAGCTTAAAATTATTAGGACATGTTGTTGTTTTTTAACTTGTAAAATGCTGAAAACTTCCATGTGAGATTATGAAAAATCGAAAGTGGTGACGTATCCTTTTTATATCATAAATTGTCAGTCCATACATAAAACAAGCTGTATGCAAAGAATAAAAAAGATTTTAATGTGGAAAGTATACTTAGCGCCATTAAAAACACAACTTTTACAATATAAGGGACCGCTCATTATTTTCAGTGTCAGGGGGGGGGGGGGGGGGGGGGGGGGGGGGTGCGGCTAAAATTTTGATCCATTATCCAAATTTTGGATGACCCCCCTCCTAACAAAAGATAAATACAATGCCCCTCCCCCCCTGGAATCCACAAGAAATATAACCTGACCCCCCCCCCTCCCCAGACACACACACACACACACCACCCCCCATTTTAAATTTTATTGTCAAAATTCATGTGTATGTACTAAGAAAGGTAAAATGGTAATTTTATTCACTTATTGGCCTACATGAGTTATAATCTGAGAGTCAATTCTAAATCTTGAAAAGTTTTGACCACCATTAAACCAGGAATCTATTAAATATGAGACTACCTTGTTTATTTTGATTCTTTGGTTCCAGTCAGTTATGTCAAGATATGCCTTCCTGGGTTGAACCAGTACTAAACTGCAGATAAACATGCTTTCAAGTGTCCTTCCACAAAAAGTTGTGAAAAAGTAAGGATAAAAAAAAAAGAAAAAGAAAATCATGAGAGAAAAAGTAGTGCTTTTGGATGTAAAACTTTAGGCAAAAACAAAATTTATAAAATAAAGCTTTCAATTGCCCCTCAACAAAACAGTACAGATAAAAATTGGAAAAGGTAGTGAAAAAAATAGGGTTTGTCTGTGTAAAAAAGTAAGGATAGTAGGGCTTTTTGAAGTACAAAATCATTTAATACAATAAGTTAATTGTTAAAAAATATTTGATAAGAAATTTTATACTCACTATTTTAGCAGGATAATGGCTATGACAAAAAGACTAGCAAAACAGAGAGACATTTAGGTTAAAAATTCAAGTTAAATTGATTTTAACTGTCTGTTCCCTGAAAAAAATATAATAGCTTATTTCATTTTTTCGAGCGAGCGAAACTAGCAAGAAAAATTCTGCATATTTACCGCATAAACTACATTTTAGAGTGAAAATGTAGTGATAGTAGGACATTTTCAAGAAAAAGTAGGGCCCATCTGAAAGCCTGATAAATCAATACATTTTCTATTGAAATCAGTATGATAAAAATTGTAACATTAAAGCCACCACAACAAAACTAGATCTATATCTTTAGCACTTGCAAAAATAAAAATTTAGAAATATAATAGCCTGCCTAACTAAAAATAAGAGATTGATTTATAAAAATCTAGCGAGCGAGGAAATTTTTTAACAACTTTATTGTAGCAAATTTAACATGACCCCCCCCCCCTTGCTGGAAATCCAAAGTTAATGGTGACCCCCCCTACAAGCCACATGAAATTTCATATGAACCCCCCTACTTATTAGCCGGCCCCCCTGACACTTAAATAATGAGTGGTCCCTAACCTACCCTAGATTTAAACCTCTTTTAGTATGCATATTAAATGAAAACCTACCCTAGATTTAAACCTCTTTCAGCATACGTATTAAATGAAAAGCACAAAACTATGGTTGCAATATCAAGGCAATATCCTTTCGGTACTGATAAAGCATTCCAGATAAGCCCGACTGTATGTTGTGACGAAGGGACACAACCCCAATACTTTAAACAAAAAAGCAAAATCACCTTATTAATCAGGACATCAGATCTTAATATTGCCTGGCTGTTTTGGTTTTCAAACTTTCTGAAAATTTCAATAATGCAATATGTTTTAACCACACACAACTAGAAAATCTGTCTTGAAGCTTTGACCTTTAAAATGGTCACCAAAGTTTGAGCATGAAAACCAGAAGTTGATAAAAACCATGGTACGAGAAAAAATTCTTAAAAAACAAAGATATCCATAATGCATCTTTAGCATGCATTATCAAAAGCATGCCAAAAATATTGATACTTTTTTTGTGAAATTTGGGTCTTGACCCCTACTTTCTTTGGCACGCCCTTTTGGTCACATTATCCAATTTTCAGCCCCCAAATTAAGCAGGAAAACTGGTTTACATATTGCTCTATGAAAATACAAAATTATTCATGCAACAAATTTAAGACTTTTTTATGTCCCAATATCCCATACTTTTGTGGAAAGTAAATATACAATTGTATTACCTTTATTTCCTGTAACATTCTTCCAGCAATCACATTTTTGATTTGTTTGTTGTAAACCTTTCCATTTAAAAATAATACTTTCCCCCCAATATGCCATTTTGAGTCATCCATTGCCTAGTCTGCACTGTAATGGTCACCTTGTACTCTGAGAATGTCTTTTTCCATAATGAGCTCACAGCTGATTGGTCAGTTAATTCATCAATCTCAGAACTGATTGGTCAGTTAATTAATCAATCTCAGAAAAAATGTTTGAGGGAGGTCCTATCTGGCTTTGTCAGAGCAACCAGGGTAATAGATAAAGATAACCCTCCATATACAATATTTAGCCAAAATTTGTGAAATGAAAAATGCTCTCCATGTGTGTGTGTGTGTGTGTGTGTCAATACAGGGGATAGTCCATTTTAAATTTTAAGGGGTCAAAGGTTGATATTTATCCCCAAGTTTTTTTTTAAAACAGCGAAGGGGATATTGAAATCGCCTCCATATTCTGTCCATCCATCTGTCTGTCCTCCTAAACCATTAGACAAAATCCTACTAAATTTAGTATGTGAGTTACTCACATGTATGGGGCGTGCAGCAGCAAACACTTTTTCGGCCCCACCTCCTGGGGCCCTAGGGAGGGGTCAAATATCATTAAATTACAATAACAAAATAAATTATATAGAACATACTTAAAGTTATGAAGGCTAAAATGGGCGCTAGAATGCACCAGAATGCACCAAATTGCTCCATTTTTCAAAAGAAATTCCGGGGAAGCATGCCCCCAGACCCCTCTAGCATGGCTTCGCACCCTATGCTCTCGGATGAAACTATTTTCTGTTTAAAAAATTGCGCCCCCCCCCCCCCCCCCCCCCCCACACACACATGGAATTCTGGATCTGCCCCTGAATCTCTTACCATCAGATTATTTTGTAAAGATCTACAAAAGCGTATGTGTGTGCAAAGTATGCATAAAGAACTTGTAACAGACATTTAATTGGAGAAAAATGACAATTCGGATACAGATCAATTAACAGTTCAGGGGCAAGGGAGGACAGTGGGTGCTCGAATAAACTATAGACGAAATCATGTGTCTCCTTTCAGAAAAAACACATCTCTCTCTCTCTCTCTCTCTCTCTCTCTCTCTCTCTCTCTCTCTCTCTCTCTCTCTCCTTCAGACTGGCCTCCGTCTCTAAAGTCAATTTTGTTGTAGTAAAACTGATAATCTCTCTAAGATTTTACTTGGTTGGACAGTCTAAATGTCAATTTTGTTGTAATAAAACTGATAATCTCTCTAAGATTTTACTTGGAGTAGTTCTCGGCTTGGACATCACTAAGTTTTACTATTAGAGAGGATAGAATTTTTATAAGATGATTTTTTTTCATAGATAGATATAATTATAAATGTATTTAATACATCTCTCCTTTTGTAGCCTCCTTTGACACAGTTTTTAACTCTGTTGGTACCAGGCTCGCAGCATATGATGTCTTTGTTCAGTAGCAGAACAGTTTTCACATGTGTTTGGGACTTCAATGGAGCCGTCTCAATGAGCCGTCTCATTGAGACGGTTCCTTTGAGCGCCCACAACATGTTATTTTTTTTATTTAGAGGACGAAACAATGTGATATTATCCTAGTGGAATTCTATTCTAGTCAGAACATTAGATACAATCACACATGGTGTTCTGGTGGCTCAGGGGAACCGTCTCTGTGGGATGTGACCCCCTGGGCTGGTCCATTTTTGGCCTCAGGGGCATAATTTGAACAAACTTGGTAGAGGTCCACTAGCTGATGCTACATACCAAATAACAGGGCTGCGTAGCACAGTCGGTAACGTGTCTGGCAACAGATGCGAGTCTGACTGCAGATCCAGGGGTCCCGAGTTCGAACCCCGCCCGGTCCCATACTTTCGTGGAGATTGATCATGAAATAATTTCTACAGTCATTCTCCTCCCTTCCGCTGAATCATTCAAGAAGGGTTGTGTTCAGTTACAAGCGAAAGTATGTGCACAAAGTACTGGTTAACTGCTTGCTCAAGCTTGCCCAGGAAAAAAGTGTGGTTAGGTGAACTGACCGTCCCCGCCATGACCATAGCTGTTGACTTGGGCCGTAAAGCAACAAAACAAATACATACCAAATATCAAGGCTCTAGGCCTTATGGTTTCAGACAATAAGATTTTTCCTTGTATTTCCCTATATAAGCCCTTTGTAAAACATGCGACCTCTGGGCGGGTCCATTTTTAGCCACAAGGGCATAATTTGAAAAAACTTGGTAGAGGTCCATTAGGTTTTGTTTGTTTGATTTGATTCTTTACGTCCCATCAACAATCTTTCAGTTATATAGGGACGGGTCTTCCTGGGTTGAACCAGTACTAAGCTAGGATAAATGTGTCTTGCTCAAGGACCACAACGCAGTGACGCCGGTGAGGCTCCAACTCTACCACTGAGCCACTGTGCTCCTAGGTCCATTAGGTGATGCTACATACCAAATATCAAGGCTATAGACCTTATGGCTTCAGACAAGGAGATTTTTTCCAAATTTTACCCTATATAAGCCTATGTAAAACATGTACCCCCGGGGCTGGACCATTTTTGGCCCTAGAGACATAATTTGGACAAACTTGGTAGAGGTTCACTAGGATATGTTACATACCAAATATCAAAGCTCTAGGTCTTGTGGTTTCAGACAAGAAGATTTTTTCATGTTTTACCTATATAAGCCTGTGTAAAACATGTGACCGCCGGGGCGTAGCCATTTTGGGCCCGAGGGGGATAATTTGAATTAACTTTGTAGAGGTCCACTATGTGATGCTACATATCAAATATCAAAGCTTTAGGGCTTGTGGTTTCAGAGAAGAAGGTTTTTTTAAATTTTCATTTTGAAAATCTATTTTTAGCCTATGTCACCTAGGTATGCAGTGGACTGGAACCATTTGAACAATTTTTAAAGAGGGCCTTAAAAGGATCATTCCTACCAAGTTTGGTAAAAATCTAGCAAGTACTTTAGGAGGAGATGTCATTTGAAGCAATTGTTGACGACGGAAAACAGACATCCAACATCATCACAATAGCTCACCATGAGCCAATGGCTCAGGTGAGCCAAAAAGGCAAAAACTATATACTCCCTATATACTTTGTACTGGGGGTATAAATATGTTTGTCATATGGGAGAATGTTTTTTTAATATTGCACCGCAGCGCTTTTTGTATCAATAATAAACTACCAATGAATAAACAAAGAACAAAAGGACATATTTACATTTCTTTGTTTTGCTATAAGTTCAATACAAAACAAGGAAACGAAATACAACTTTCATATAAAATCACCTCATCCCCAACCCATATTTCATTGGTGCATTAAGTTATATCTCTATAAAAGGTATCTAAAGCTTCAAACTAAAATACTTGAATGTATAATCATCTTACAAGGAAGCAGTTATAATTAAGGAATGGTAATTTAATGCTTACACCTAAAGTAACTAATAATAATAGATTTTCATTAATCTAAAAGATGTATCATTGCAGACACCACAGGATGCTGCTGACACTACATTGGACATTTTCTGCTCCTGTTTTAAGTCAAAGGCAGAAATATCTAATATTTTTGCCATTTATAAAGGACAGTGATAAGTCTCCACAGGAAAAATGAAAATACCATCAGCTTAGAAATAGTAGAACCAGACATGCATTTAGTAAGTATAAGTAAGTAAGTAAAGACTTTATTTATAGAGGGTGACAGCATTTAGCACATACAAAAATACAACCATGTACATGTAGTAACTAATCTTCCATGAGGCCCTCAGTATCTATATGGACATATACTGACTGACAAAAGAAACGCTACATCTAAATTTAAAGTCATGCTATATAAATGTTTATACACAAGGTGATAAATGAACATACAGATTATTTTTACTTGTAATGGCATGATTATGTTGTACCTCCAAACATTCTGTCAGAGAAAATTTAATGGTGGAAATCAAAACTTGGAGAACTGACGTCGTTTTTCCTTAGTTTTTGTTAAGAATTCAAAAAGACATACACGTGATATGGTTTTCTGGAAGAGAACAATGATAATGGCAAATTAAGATGATCATAAATCATGCGTTTTGTCACAAATTTGCATCGCCTACAATTTGATTCTGACATGCAGATGGTATGTAAAGTTTGACGTTAACGTCTTCAGTAACATCAAAACGAATGTCGCCATTTTACATTACAAGACAGATAATTGCTTACACATGTTGCAAACAATTGGCATGTACAGATTATCCATTTATCCCTCGCCATTTCGAGGTATTCATGAAAAATTCAAAAACGTCAGTTTCCATCAGTTTTGAGTTTGGCGTAGACATGAGTTGGCAGAATCCCATGTAATGATAGGGTGTTTTTCTTAAACTATGCGCCACTCACTAGCCCTGCTACGTTTCTTTACCACCGTAATGACTACCTATTAAGTGGGTTGGCTGTAAAACCTCTTTTTAGTAAATGACGTCATAACGTCAAACATCATGGATAAACTGCAAAAACAACAGCATTAAACAAAACCTGGTCTCTAGAATTCAAATTTGACTAATAAATATAGCGTGTTTATAAATTTTCATAAGTACTACAAAATCAGGAAGTATGTAGCGTATCTTTTGTCAGTCAGTATATATACAAGTAAACAACATTACATTTGAAAATATACATGAGAGTTATCAAAAGATAACTGACAAACTATCTACATTGAAAATTTACTCTGCTCAAATTAAATGTATGGTCTATAAGTCGGTACAAGATAGCTACCAACTATTATTGAGAATTGCGCAATCACAAGTACCTACTTGTGTCGTCTGCTGATAACTTTTGCAAACCGTTGGGATCCAGATCCGGCTTAACAAAACATCAAACCGTAGCTGGATTCAAGCTGTTTGATACTTGCAAGAAAATTTCAAAAACGACCATGAAAGAAAATCAGCAGACAAGGAAAAGGCATGAAAATTACCCTGTGGGCAAAGAGTTAAGTGACTTAGCGTATCTTTATAAAATTTTAGATTTATAGAACATGATTACTTAGAGCATTTTATGTACAAGATATATACTAGAATGGAATCATTCATAATGCATGTCAAGACTAAGTTTATGGTGACAGTGAATAAAGTTTAACTAACCATTTCATACATCTGTTATGAAAAGTGTCAATATTCTGGGCTTTTTTTACTTCTTCTGGCAGACTATTCCACACCAGACATCCAGAGTATCTCAAACTGTGCTTGTAGTATTCTGTCCTAGGCTTAGGTGGGATAAAACAAGCAGCAGTAGAAGACCTTAAGTTAATACTTGTATTCACATTGTTTCTTAGAGTGAAGTTCTCAGATATATATACAGGAGCAGTATTGTTAAAGATTTTGAACATAAATTTAGCCTTTCTTAAATAAAGCTTATCATATATTGACATTATTTTCAAAGATTGCATTGCTTCAGTGGAATTATCTACACTGTAGTCAAGGATGACCTTACATGCTCGTTTCTGTAATTTGAATATCTTGCATTTATTGGACTCAGAAGAACTTCCCCAGACAATGCTACAAAAGTCAATATGGGGTTGGATGTAAGACTTGTAGAATTGAATTCTATGCTCCTGTGTTAAATATTTCTTAATTTTTGATAAGAGCCAAATACTTGCATTAATTTTTTTAGTCAGATGCTTGATATGATCAGTCCAATTCAAATTTTTATCGACAAACACACCTAAGATTTTATCATTTGAGATTGTATTAAGTGTTTCAATATTAAGGTTCCTCAGTACACTTTGGCCAATTTTACAACTTATTGCCCATCATATTCAAGACAAACTAGCTGTCTCTTTTGATTCGTCTTCCATAGGGTTGATTAGTTACAAGTGTTTTCTAACTATTGATGCTAAATACAGTTCCGTAAAAGCTTACAACGAGGAGAATTCATTTTTTTAGAGAAAAAAATACCTTTTCAGAATATTCCAAATCCATCATATGCATGTATGTTTTGACATTATCCCCTCTCCTGATATATGAGGGGCGTTCAAAAATTTGCAAGTTCATTTTTATTTCACACCAAGTGCTCAAACCATGAAATGAGCTACTATGTGTCGATAAACGTAAAAATGATCATATCCATATAATTGCTGGTTCGCGGTTTACAGGTAGTCAGTAATTGAAAAACAGATAACCAGTACCCCCACCCCATACCAAAATCTGGAAATGTGCGTGCGTGTGGCGGGGGTGGTTCTGGCCTGGCTACCTGTATTTACCTTACTGACCAATAGTAGACTGAGAACCAGCAGTTACACAGGGAATAGCGAAATTTCTCTGACCTAGGTACAGTATACATTGTTCAAAAGCCTGCTTCAATATGCCGGGGAAAAGGCTGAAAATGTGCTTGAAATAGGCCAATATTAGGTCGTGGGATATTCATAAGAGACGTGGGGTATTTATAGGGAGAACCAAATTACTTTTACAAAGGTTTACAGGTGAATGACTAAAGTAAAGAGCTTAAACAGGATGCCGCTCGTCCTGGTAATCGTCAAATTAAAAACAATGACCACCCAAAACGTCACATCCAAAAAATCCTTGATTTGAATTGATCTAAAAAGATGCATGGTTTACCGTGAGACACAGTTGGCCGGTTTACAAATAAGTCGTTATCACAAGTCCATGGCATTTTGAAGAAGCATCTAAAACTAAATGCACAATGGATACCCAAGGGGCGGGGTGGGTACTCTAATATTTTCATATACGAAGGCTTGGCCCATTTTGCCATTTTGGGAGATTTAAAATTTTGAATTTCAACATTTATTTATTTATTTATTTATTTATTTTATAATTATTTTTTGGTGGGGGGAGGGGTCATAAAATTGAATCATTATAATACAGATTTTGTGGATACATTTTGGGGGGTCATCACAAAACTGGACTATTTTTGGTGTTCATTTTAGAATTTACAGGTCTCTTATGAAGTCCAAGGTATAGAACAGGGATAATTTTGGCTGTTGCCTATTTTTTTGAGGGGGGGGGGGGGGGGGGGGGGGGGGGGGTGGGTATCTCGGTCAGTTAATGCTATGAGGGTCTGGATGGGGTTTAATGATTAGTGAATAATGGCCCTTTTTTATAATGAATAATGAACATAAAAATAATGAATAGTGAATAATGAGCAAAAAAATAATGAATAGTGAATAATGAGGGCCTAAAAATGAACGAATAATCCCTTTTTTTTAATGAATTGAAGAAAAAAATAATGGATAGTGAATAATCAAATTTCTTTGCCACCTTTCTTACTTTTAATGAATAATTGGTCTTATTTTAATGAATAACCCAAAATTTTAATGAGATGAATATTGGGCTAAAGTTTTAATGAATAGTGAATACCAGACCCGCCATTCAGACCCTCATGTTATGTGATCTCCAAAGATTTAATTAATCAACAATGGTGGTGCATTACAGTTTGCCGAAAATTTAAGAGTAGTCTTAACCTACTTATATAATGTTTGCAAACATTTAAAAGCCTTTTAATTGTTAATAAAATGCGTTTCTTATCGCACATGGGACTAGCAAACGTTCAGATAAGCCTGCGCTTCCTTATACAAGATTGGCTCAGCTGAAAACTAAAGAAATTCTTATGCTAACACGACATGGCCAAATGTTCATTTAGGGAACGGTCATAATTTATCAGATGGGGTACCACACCACCACCAACCCCCACCCCCTGCTGATAAATAATGACCATTCTCTTATAATGAAGAATGGCTAGGGCCAGGGTCTTTGTCCTTGCTCGGGCGTATCAGTTTGTAGAAGGAAGCGTAGGCTAATCTGAACATAGTACATTCACCAGAGTACCATTTGTATTCCCAAAATTTTGTCTACATGTTTATGTGTCAATGTATGTAACGTCTCCCATGCAAATAGGAACGGGACGAGTTGACCCGGGCGAGTTGACCGGAGGACGAGTTGGCCTAGGGGACGAGTTGACTCGGACAATTTGACCCACTTTAAGGTAGATGGAGAATATTTTGAAGGGCAGACCACAAAAACAATTACAAATTTAATGCAAACAGTTAATGAGAAACAATTTAACTTGCATTATTTTTGAACGCCCCTTGTAATATGTATATTAATATATTTCTAAAGGTCTCACCTGAGTGCACATTATTTCAGTAACATACATACCGGCTAAGTAATAAAATCAGTACACAGGTACATCGCTGAACTATTAATCCTTTATATGACTTATATATCAATGGATTATTCCTTTTTGGCAAAGTGTAACAAATAATCCATAGTACACAGGGGTGTCAGGTTATATACTAAAAAAAAAAAGATTTTGTTCTTTTGTCTGAATATATTTATTTTACCTTTACAAACAGTGTAATCTTAGATGTAAGACCGCATAATGCGGCATTTCTTCTGGGTCTCTGCTGTTTGTAAAATTACCCATTTAGGTGTTAAGGGTTTTCCCCGAATACATGGGTTAATCCATAATGAACTTGAAATCCTTAATGTTTCCTGTGATGAAGTGTCGCGTGTCATGCACCATTTTACAGCACTCTTTGTGTGCTACAAAATGTTCAAGGAGCAGATAGATATAAGATATAATTATGAAAAAAAGTTTAGGAGGCATCTTATGTTTATCCACACGCTCTTTTTGAAAACAAAAACAAAAAAAGCAAAGTACTAATTGTAATATCGCTTCTGTCCATCTGGCCATGCGTCCGCCCATCGGTAATGCAGTTTCCTCCTAGACCACTGGACGAAATCCAAACAAATTTGGTATGTGAGTCATCACAAAAATTGGGCGTGCAACAGCAAAATGATTTTGGGTCCCGCCCCCTGGGGAGGGGTCAAAAGATCAAAAATCATTAAATTACAACAACAAAGTCAATTCAAAAGTTTTTTGTACAAAACTGTAAGTGTTCTTACAAATAAAAGATGTAAAACATATTGAATGGGATTTTTGTTCTGATGCCCCAGGGTTGTGACATGGGGAAGCAGGGGGTGCCCAGGGGGTCAAAAATGATAGTGTGGCATATCAACTTGACAGGGATGTTGAGTAATACAGAATGCAAGTAAACTTTTCACCCTTTGGTCAACCTGGTGATCTTGGTCGAGTATCCTTAAATTTCAATTACAAAATAAATTTCAAAGATTTTTGTACCAAACTTTGTGTGTGTTTCCCACAAATACATTGTACGTTATAAAACATATCAAACGGATTTATCATTGTGACGCCTTGGTCATGCCCCAGTGGTGGGACTTGTGTTGCTGGGTGTCAAAAACTTGAGCTGTGGGGATTTGCGATGGCGCCCCATCGACTTTGCGTTATAGTTAAATTATGCATATAAGGCTAAATATGCATAGTGTATATATAGGTAGTTATATGAAATTCATATTAATTGAAGCCTTAAGATAAGCACTCTCTAATGTGCTGGTAGGCTTATACGAGGCATGCGCGGATCCAACAGAGAAAAGAGCCTCTGGATTGTGTAAAGGCAAAAATTATCCTCTTCTTAGTACTGGTTCAGCTCAAGAAGACACATCCTGACACGACTGAACAAGACGGCCCTATGACCCTAGATCGCTCAACAGAATCCTGGCACATAGGGTAATGTTTTGGCTAATAACTAAAGAGATATCATTTTAAAAAATTCTCTTTTACTTTGGCTCTGTCATCCAACCTGAGTGGTCTAAGCGATTCTGGTAGAGGACACCAATTGGAGCTTTTATGTGAAATTATTTTGAGTTTAGATCACTGGTGCGAGAGATGTTGCCTTAATTTTTTTCTTATCTCGAGCTCTTTCTGTCATTTTTCTTTGGCGGAGAATACCATTTGTGCACTTTTAGTAGAGGGCAACATCAAGAATATTCATTTGAAAGTATGTTGAATATGTCCAGTGATTCAGAAGATGATGATTAGAGGATTTCATATTTTAGAGCTCTAGCAACCCACTTGTTCCTGAAGCAGAGGGGAACCATTTGTGCAATTTCGGAAGAGGGCATCATAGGGAATACTCCTTTGAAATACTTTTAATTTTTACCAGTGGTTCAGGAGGAGTTGAAAAAGCAAAAGTTTTATGGACAGACTGACGCTCGCCAGATAAAGACAAATCACAATAGCTTAAATTGAGCCTTCAGCTTATTAGAGCAATAATTGTTGACTGGGACGTAAAGAATCAAAACAATCTATTAAACCATTCAATTGAACTGTACATTCGCAAGTGACATTTTGTTACTGAGCCGCTATGTATGGTACTGAAAAGTCTGAAATCATGTGCACTCAAGTGCGAAGCTTTAGTTTGTATTTTTATCATATCATGAATGGGGATAATGTCAAAATATACATGCATATGATAGATTGGAATATTCTGAAAAGGTATTTTTTTCTCTAAAAAATTGAATTCTCCTCGTTGTAAGCTTTTACGGAACTGTATTTAGCATCAATAGTTAGAAAACACTTGTAACTAATCAACCCTATGGAAGACGAATCAAAAGAGACAGCTAGTTTGTCTTGAATATGATGGGCAATAAGTTGTAAAATTGGCCAAAGTGTACTGAGGCACCTTAAAGGACCTCGGACAGTTTCCTATTCAATCTGCCCAAATTTTGACAGCCTGTGGCTAGGATAATGCATAACTGACAACTATAGTTTTGTGCTTAAATCAAACTCTGACATTTAGTGAACCTAGCAATATAAAAAATATTTTGAAAATATTGCATAACTATGCCAGGAATTAAGGATTTAGGGGGTGGGGGTAATCTTTGTGACCAAATTTCATTTCACAGAAAGTCAAAGATTCGTTGAGTATTCACCTAAATACATGTAAATATTATGTTTGCAGCATAAAAATTGAGACGAAAGTGATGCGTTTGCATAAAATTCGGGTTGAGAAGATTACATTGTTTCATCTAAAGAAGTGTGCTGTCAATGACTTTTGACTATTACCTGTAATGTTTCAAGTTCATCCAGTTGACTTGTGCACTGAGGTGTATCATATCTGCATACTGTATAAATCATAGTCTAGATAAACACAGATGTTGAGTGTAAAATCGTTAACATTTTTCTTACACATCAGATTTTATCTATAATTTGGTGCTTAAAAGAACCATCTCATTGCCACAGTTCTTTTGAGTACCCACAACATATGTTTTGGTTGAGAAATGAGACAATTAATTACTTTGTAAGCACTCATAACTAAAGCTCTGATACATGCCATTTACCTACAGGTCTTTACAAAATAAGTTTCTAATAAGGTTTTCTGATAAAGCGTTTTTGAGCATTTTGACATTGTTCCCCCCCGTGACCAATCATGCCGTTTTTATATGATGTGTGAAATGTAAAACTACAACTGTATGCAAAAGGATTAGTTTGGTCACGGGGGGGAAAGCACTTCAGTAAAACTTTTTCTATTTTCTATATGTTGAATAGCAAAACAGAGTTTTCAGCCCATATTTTTCAATAGGTACTTGTCCAATGAGAAAACGGCTTTTGTGGATAAGTCGAGGATTGAACCTACTATCTCTCTCATAGAAAAAATATCATTTTCTTTGAAACTTTTCTCTGATCATTTTTATGGGCAATCCTTCATTAAGACTGTCCGAGGTCCTTTATGATCAAGTTTTTCATTTTCTAGCCTTTGTTGCTTTTGATTTGTCGTCACAAGCATAACTTTTGTTTTTAAAGAGTTAATAATCATACCATTTTCTCTACACCAGACATGTAAATTGTCCAAAGCTATTTGTATGTTGCTTTCAATCTGTTCCATGGAATTCTGAACATCATATAATGTTGTGTCATCCGCATATAAATCTGTACACACATTGCTGGTATACAAAGGCAAATCATTAACAAAAAGTAGAAATAGAAGTGGCCCCAGAATAGACCCTTGAGGTACACCACACAAAATATGCTTAAATTCAGATTTACTGTTATTAATAGCCACCTGCTGTTTCCTATTAGACAGGTAAGTATCGAACCTAAGTAAAGTCTCTGCTTTCAAACCATAAATTTCCAATTTTTTAATTAAAATTTGATGATCCACAAGGTCGAAAGCTTTTTTAAAATTTGTAAGTGTTGCGGACACTACAAAAAAGTTATAAAGGACAGTGATAAGTTTCCGCAGGGAAAGTGAAAATACCATGAGCTTTGAAATAGTAGAACCAGATATGCATTTGTAAGTGTTGCGGACACTACAACAAAGTTAACCAGAGGACATGACGGTCCTGAAGCGCTCACCTGATCTCTTTAATAATGTTAAAATAGGTCAAGATCAACTACAGCTTATAATGAAACATATTTTGTTTTAGGGGGGTTGCGGCCATTTTGGTCAAGTGACCTAAAACAATCTAATGAATACTCCATCAAAAAGCCCAGTGATTTCTGAGGAAAAGATGTTTAGATAGGTATGTGACAGTCCAAATGAGTGGCCTTGGATAAAAGGTCACAGGCCAGCTTGACATTTGGTACTTATATAAAACCCTTGTCCCATTAAATTAAACATTTATTGCAAGTATTATGATTTCAGCCTTAACAGTTATAGAAAAATGAACATTTCAAGATTTTTCCCATATAAATACATTAGGAATGAACGTGCCATAAAGTAGTTCAAGGTCAACCTTGACTCATCATTTTTTGCAAATCTGGTAGGCCCCACGTCCAAAGGCTATTGGCCTTTTGGTTCCAGAGAAGAAGATATTTAAAGGGTTTTACCATATATGGGCGTGGTGGCCATCTTGGTCATGTGAACAGTACACTTGGTATAAATTTTGGCTAACCTATCATAAGGAGTATTCATATGAAATTTGAGTTCAAATTGCCTGGTGGTTTCTGAGGAAACTATGTTTAAATGTGTTGATGGGACTCCAATATGAGCGACATATAAATATGTTTAAGTCATTATTAATTTCGGAGATACATTAACTGTGAACATTACTTTAGTCATTGAGTATTTTATTAATCCAAAAGGCATCATCTCCATAATAATGGATATTCTGCATATAAGGCTACCCCACCCATTTAAATAAGTAGACATTTTTTCCTATAAATAAACATAGCTACACTTCTGTATGCATCTTTCTAACTGATAGTAAAATGAAGTTTACTTGGTTATATTCAGAGTCATCATTTTTTTGCAGCATTCATTTTTGAAAGTCTATTTGGGCCATTAAGGGCGTACGTAGTATACGTTATATTTTTCATCAACCGCAACAAAATGGACATCTGAGTCCAAAATAGCCTCTGCAGAATCTGTACAATGTATTATTTACAGTGTATTTACCTAATAGGCAATTGATATGTCTTGCACAAACTGAGGTGATTATTTTGCATTAATCACAAATTCTTCTCCATAATGATGAAAAAGAATTAATAAGAACATTAGATATAAAGGTGGTTTTGATTGTTTTAGGGTAATATTAATAATTGCATTTGTCTCAGCTACTATTACTTTATTGATTTTTTGATGAGGTAATAAGGAGAAAACAGCCCATTGCTAATAAAAAAGGAGCACTCAAAATATACCATATCTTCAAAGTCAGTTATTTTCAGTGAAGTTACATGTTTAAATATTCTTTGCATATTCTGAGCTACTTTTGTATGTTCTAGCTTCATCCCTCACTTAGCCAAAACATTGAGGAGGACATTCTCCTTTCCTGTTGATAAAATACCTAAAATTTATCAATTTTTGGAATTTGGTTTAAATATAGTCAAATTGTATTATGTGTACCACGACTCTTAAAAGTAATATGTGCAACATGGGTATTTGGAAATGGACACATTCACCCATAATGGAAGTTTCACATCCAACAAATGAGCATGAATGTTTAACAGATTATAATAGTAATATGAAGCACCTTTGGTTTGATGGAGACTGTATGCCAAAGGTGTTGATTGACAATGATGAACTGCCCAATTCAGATAAGTCTTACAATGATTATGAAGAAAACTTTGTGATTAATGCAAAATAATGTAACGTATGCTACACCCAAAATGGCCCAAATAAACTTTTCAAAAGTGTATGCTGCAATATTATTTCTTTTTTCACCATTAAAAGTATGCTTTATTATGGTTTTAATATATAATGCAGAACAATATTTCACACCTTCATATTGGTGACAGCAGATGGATATTTTGGCAATTTCACTGATATTTATATGCCCATAAGTGTGCATGTAATGTCCACAAAAAAATTCTTACATACCCACACCCTATCCATACATTAGGATATGAGTAAGGTTAGGGCATTAGAATAGTAGGATTTTAGTAGATAGCCCAACTCTACCCTAGTCTCTTCCCGCACCTACCATACACTAATCATAACCATATATGGTCAGAACATCTACCCATATGGCATATTAGTAACGGTAGATATGCGTGCAGGTAAGGGTAGGGTTTGCCTTGGTGTGGTAGGTAGGGTAGGAGTATGTTAATGGGTATGGTATGATCGAGTATATGCTTTGGTAGGGTCACTCAAATGGATGGGGTAGCCTACCCTACTTTCTACCCAATCCTTTCTTATCCCTAATAGCACCATGCCCTTGGAAAGTACAAGTAACTGTTAGGCTGGTTATGAATAAGAGTAGATAAAGTATGAAATTGTGTCTGGGTCAGGACTTTGGTAGGTCAGGACTAAGGGTAGCGTAGCCTACTTTACCTGCATATTAATACTTTACCCTACATCTTCTCTCACCCAACCCATACCCAGATATACATACTACACACACATCTATTCATAGTATAATACCCATATTGATATGGGTAGATATGGGGGGGGGGGGGGGGGGGGGGGGGGCTGGGTTTATCAGTATGGAAGTATATGTGAGAGTTGGGTATGTATGGTAGAATAAGTAGTACCTTACCTACCATACCCGGGCAGGCCCTACTCGCACCGTAACCCATCTTTGCTACTTAAATCAAAGTTATACCCTATTCCAAATCAGTCAATCCACCCACTGCTGCACAGTGATTTACCCTACCTTTAATAAAACCTTTCCCTACCCTACCCATAACCATCTCCTAGCTTACTTGTCCTTTCAGGCCCTACGAAATTCTCTCTATCAATACCGGTGTGTGGTTGGTTATAAACTCGATTTTTTATGTTTTTCACATTGAATTTCGGCGATAACTTTTTTATTATTGATTTTAGTAAACTGTGTTCGCGATGAAAGTTATAGAGAAAAATTAGCGCCAACTTCTCCAAGCGGTTCTAACATCATAGATGCTGCAATTAACTCTGCGCATAGATGCACTCTTTGAGTATTTTAAGCAAAGCGCAAATAAACTAAGTCAAATATGTCAGTAAAAAGTTACATTGCACCGCCCAGATTCAATAAGAAAGGCGGTGGATGGCTTGTTCAAATATATTGGAAATCACGCCTGATTCGCCCGTGCGTTAAGCTAGTTGGGTCATCTCGAAACTGTCCGTTTAGGAGCACGTGCATTAGAGAAAAATGGCGCGTCATGCGATATCACAGCTTCTGTACTTACAAATAATCATGCTCATAGTAGATTCTGAATATGCACGATACATTCTGAGTCTACATACGGCAGGATTATGCTATAAACAACCGTTGAATAACTGTATATACACCGCTTGTGAATATTCTTTTGAGACGAACCCTTTCTGTCACGCCTCTACGAAATTTACCTGTCAATAAAAGACTTAGAAAATTGGGCTGAATTCAATTTATTGCAAAATCGTCATCTATGTACGCAAAAAACTGTTTGTGCCAGAAACTTCGGACCTCTTGGAGAAATCGGCGCTAATTTTTCTTTACAACTTTCATCGCAAACTCAGTTGGCTAAAATTAATAATAAAAAAGTTATCGCCGAAAATCAATGTGAAAAACATAAAAAATCGAGTTTAGTATGGTAGAGTGGGACATTTACTTTGTTTTCCTAAGTACAGTTATACTCTAAAATCTGGGGGAAAATCTGAAATCAAAGTTTGATAACACAGAAATTTGATGAGGCTTCTGTGTAAGATTTTTGAAACTCTAAAAATTTATGAAGAGTCCCATGCTGATAACGAAAGCCATGGAATTAAAAAAAATATATGTTTGTGTTATATACTGGTATGTAATTAATGTTATGTGCACACTCCTTATAATGGCATGCCTCAGCTGATTGTGATTTTAGCATTTGGGTATGTCTCAGGCCTGAAGAAGTTACAAACATTTATCCTTTGCAGCTGAATTAGGCCTTGAGCAGGCTTTAGACCCCCTCCCCCCCGGGGGGAATTTTGTACACTATGATTTTCTGAAACTACATTATATAAGACACAAAAAAAAAGATGTTAGCCCTCTGAGAGTGGCAGCGTTAACATGTAACAGTATGTTATATACGTTACCCCCCAAAGTAGCATTAAACGTCCCTGATTATGTGTCAACCATGACATGTTTGTACATATTTGCATGCTGACACAGGTTTATGAACTTCTTATAACACAGTAACATATTTTTAGTATTAATTTTATAAATGTCTTGAGTAATTACCGTTGCATACGTTACTTAGTGTTTCCTGCGTTATTTCCGAGTATCAGTATGGTATTTATTGACTATACATGTATTACATCTGTCACAGAATATAGTAAATCTATAAGGCTGCTGCTTAAATGATTTAAAGTTCTTTAGCATGGTCGTTTACACTGTTTTTCAGGTCCAAGTTATGTATGTTACCTTCAAAATAGCATTAAACATTTAAGTTAATGTCTCTTACAAGCCCTGTTTATACTTATTTGCATGCTTGCACAGGTTTATGTACTTCTTTTAACAAGGTTTACCTATTTTAAGTATTCATTTAATAAATGCCTTGAGCTTTAACTGTTATGTGTGTTACCAAATGATACATAAGTTATTCTGAGTATCTGTATAGAAGTTGTTGACTATACATGTATAAAGTCTGTCAGAGAATTTAGAAAATTTATAAGGCTGAAATTAATTGAAGTTTCTTATTAATTTATGGTGACTTAAACTAATAATATAATGTGACATATCAACCTTCGCTGTTTGCTCATATAAGCAGTATAGATTCCATGCATTCAAATCGGAAGTTCTGAAAGACAGTCACTGTGAAACAGCTCAGATCTGGGCAAGGTAAATGGATATGATTCAGATGGTGTTGACACTGATTAGGGCTACAAGGAAAACAACTTTGAATGTATGTCTTGTTCCCAATGTTCATTGCAAACGATCACAATAACTACGCACAATATGTACCTGTTTAACTGATTACACTCATAAATTTGATACACATCGCAGATGCTAAGAACTTCTCAAACAAAATGGGTTTAGTGTGTCACAACCATTGGTCCTTTGCTTGAGAAATGCTTTTGACATAACTATCAGGCAAACAATAAAGAGGTATTATAGGCTTCAGCAACTAGAATTACACTTCGTACTACAGATGGAATGGTGTATTACTCATCACATCAGAGCTCAATATATTGAAACAACTCTTCAATGCACTGAAATGAAATATTCAATCTGCTTAGATGCAAAGTAGAATGAGTACTAAAGGCAATTTCAGGCTTCACCAATCCTTTTAGTTCTAGTTTTTGAAGACAATGAACTGTACTTTTTGTCTTTCGGTGTGCCTGCTAAGCCTGGCATAGCTAAGAATCTCATTGAGGCTGATGACATTGGCAGGAAGGCTGTTGCAGACTTAATCAACTCACGTTTAGTTAAAAAAATCTTTCTTTCACATCCCCCATAAATGCTACAAGTTAATACAGTTTTTATGCTTGCTAGGTCAAGTAAAAAGAAATTGCCCAATTTACAAAACGTAAACAGCCAGATGAGAGCTTAAAGGAGCGTCTTTGGTAAGCATGACCTTCTTTCTATTGGACATAATGTTGACCTTGAGTTGACACTGCCGTTCCTTCTCGGGCCTGTACCATGCCCACTGTCAATTCCTGATGGAATTTCCACCAAAACTGACTCCAGCATGGTTTGCAATCACACATTGACCCAACATTAGATTGGTCATGTAGTACTGCACATAACGTTGATGTTAATGCCGTAACTACAGAGCATAATATCTTTTAATGTCACCTTCATGGATCTGATGGCACCAATTATCAACCAGGCACTAAAGGCAGGGCATGTTGGTTTTGTCACTGATACATATATACAATGTATAAGCAGCAATCTATAGTCTTACAAACATTCTCGCAGAGGATAACCTAGGTGTTTGTATGCAAGAAAAGGTGAATGTCAACATCACTGGCCAGAATATGGGGGAAGAGATCTACAGTAATAAACTGTTTAACAGATTGTGACACTACCAATGTGCCTCTGTGTTAGTACCACAGAAAGGTTATTCCTATCAAACTGATAGAGAACCCCTCCCCCACTAGTTCATCAACATTCTAAGAAGGGTAGAAAAACAAACTAGAGGACCTGAAGGTCCTGAGGCGCTCACCTGATCTCCTTAATAATGTTAAAATAGATCAAGGTCTCTACAGCTTATAATGAAACATATTTTGCTTTACCATATATGAGTGTTGCAGCAATTTTGGTCAAGTGACCCACACAATCTTATGAATACTCCATCAAACAGCCCAGTGATTTCTGAGAAAAAGATGTTTAGATAGATATTGGCAGTCCAAATGAGTGGCCTTGGATAAAAGGTCACAGGTCAGCTTGACATTTGGTACTTATATAAAACCATTGTCTCATTAGGTTAAACATTTCTCGCAAGTATTATGATTTCTGCTTAAACAGTAACTGTTTCACGTATAGAAATATAAATTCATTAGGAATCAAATTTGTTCTTGCCATAAAGTAGGTCAAGGTCAACCTAGATTCATCATTTGTGCAAATCTGGTAGGGCCTACATCCCCAATGCTACATACCAAGTCCCAAGGCCATTGGCCTTTTGGTTCCAGAGAAGAAGATATTTAAGGGTTTTTACCATATATGGGCATGGTGGTCATCTTGGTCATGTAACCAGTACAACTGGTATAAATTTTGGCTAAACTATCATTTGGAGTCTTCATTAGAAATTTGAGTTCAATTGGCCTAGTGGTTTCTGAGGAAACTATGTTTTAATGTGTTGATAGAACTCCAATATGAGCGATCTTGGCTGAAAGGTCAAAGGTCAACCATGACCTTGGAAACTTATTTATAGCCATTGCCTCATTAGGTTTAACATATCAAGTGAGAATAATGACTTTGGCTTCAATAGTATTCAAAAAATCAACTTTTCAAAAAAATACCCATTTAATGCATTAGGAAGCAAATTTGACCTTGACATTAAGTAGGTCAAGGTCAACCTAGGATCATCATTTGAACAAACTTGGTAGGCCCCACATCCCCAATGCTACATACCAAGCCCTAAGGTCACCGGCCTTCTGGTTCTGGAGAAGAAGATTTTTTAAGGGTTTTTACAATATATGGGCGTGGCGGCCATCTTGGTCATGTGACCAAACTATTGTGTATAAATTTTGGCTAACCTATCATAAGGAGTCTTCACATGAAATTTGAGTTTGATTGGGCCTATGGTTTGTGAGAAAACTATGTTTTAATATATTGATGGGACTCCCAATATGAGCGACTTAGCTGAAAGGTCAAAGGTCAACCTTGACCTTTGAAACTTATTTATAGCCATTTTCTCATTAGGTTAAACATACCAAATGAGAATAATGACTAAGGCTTCTACAGTTTTCGAAAAATCAACTTTTTAAAAAATTTCCCATTTAAATGCATTAGAAAGCAAATTTGACCTTGACGTTAAGTAGGTCAAGGTCAACCTAGGATCATCATTTGAACAAACTTGGTAGGCGCTACATCCGCAATACTACATACCAAGTCCTGAGGTCATCGGCCTTCTGGTTCTGGAGAAGAAGATTTTTAAAGGGTTTTTACCATATATGGGCATGGCGGCCATCTTGGTCATGTGACCAGGACCATTTGAAAAAACTTTCGTTCCCCCATCCTAAGGAGTCTCCATATGAAATTTGTGTTCAATTGGCCTAGTGGTTTCAGAGGAGAAGATGTTTGAAATTGTGGACGGACGGACGACGGACGGACGCCGGAGTGACTGGTATACTATTAGCTCACCCATGAGCCTTCGGCTCAGGTGAGCTAATAAAGAATTGCTCTAGGCACTCAACAGTGATATGAAGCCCTAACATGTGCAATTTATATGATTGTGAACAAGCTGCAGTATGACATGTTTTTGAAAAAGTACCAAAGCTATACACAAATACTGACTATTTCAAATGGCATGAGCATGAGCTTTCCTCCGTCCTGCTATTCTATCCTTAAGATGTACATACAAAGATTGAACTATCAAGTCTTTCCCATGAAAACAAGTGAGGCTCTCCAGATATGGACAAAATGTGTGGAAAATAAATGGGAAGGAAATCGAGTACCTCTGGGTAAACAAAAACTTGATTGTACCCTAACAAATGAGCAACAGAATTATATTTCACATTTTGTGTGATATGGGGCTACCATGTTCAAAACTCAACAACTCAAACCTTATAAAAGATAGAAACATAATATTTGCAGTTTCCAAAAGGTACATAAACATTCTTTAATACAAAGGAGTTAGTAAGCACATTCACATTAAAAAAAATAATAAACTATATTAGTTTCATAAATCAATTATATAGAAATAATGAAAAAAAGTAACATACGTAACACTTAGGGGTCATATTTGTTTTCAAACTCCATATCTGTGACTCAAAAATAGCTTACTTGGATGATATAGTCTCTTACGACATGATAGCCATAACAAAGTAAAGCATAGCTGAAAAGTTTCCCGTGCCTTCGCTGGGAATCGAACTCGGGTCGCCCCAGTAAAAGACCAATGCCCTAACCACTGAGCCAAAGAGTCGACTCTCTGACCCAGTTGTCAGAGATTGATTATATACTAGAAGCTATGCGAAATCTACTTTTTGTAGATATATAGGTGAAAGTGCCTGGCCCGTAACAAGCCAATTTGGAAATCTTACCGTATGGTTTGCACTTTTCAGAAGTCATGTCATTTACTAAAATTATCAAAGATGTTGATGGGTAATATATGTAATTGGCTTCTACAGGGTAATGGTGCCATTACCAGAGTGCTGGCATATTGCAAAATCCTTCCAAGATAAATTTGATAGGAGTAATACGTTATATAGGATAATTCTTTAAAACCCTTGGATAATATATGAAGATTTGTTCTAGAACTTCTACCTGATAGGTTTTCCTTAATCTTTTAAGTTGTTACTCGCACATTGCACTGAATGTTACAAACTTTCCATGAGTATTATGTCAACTATATTTGATTTCTCTAAAAGAAAAGAGGGTTTATGGTAGTATATGTTTTGAGGTACTTCCTCAGCAAATGAGCCAGAGTTAAAAGAAGTACATGGACCTGTGCCAGCATGCAAATAAGTACAAGCAGGTCGTGTTGGAGACCATATCTTGAATGTTAATGGTATTCAGAGAGTAACGTATGTAACCTGGGCTGTAAAATAGTGTAAGACACCATTATAAGGAACTTTTATTCATTTGAATAGCAGCCTTATAGATTTATTATATTCACTGACTGATGTGATACATGTATAGTCAATAACTGCCATACTGATACTTGGAAATAACATATGAAACACTAATTAACATATAAAACGGCAAAAACTCAAGACATTTATAAAATAAATGCTAAAAATATGTAACTGTGCTATACGAAGTTCTTAAACCTGTGCCAGACTTCAAAAAAAGTGTGAATATGTCATGTTGGAGACATTATCAGTAAATTCTAATGTTATTTTGCTGGTAACGTACGTAACATGATGTTACCCGCTAACGCTGCCCTTCTCAGAGGGCTAACATATTTCATTTTGTGGCTTATATAATGTAGTATCTGGAAATCATAGTGTACAAAATTCCCCCTGGGGGAAGTGGGGTCTATAGCCAGCGCGAGGCCTGCAGAATTTCATTTTACATTTTTCTGTGATATGGGGGTACCATGTTCATCATCTAATAACTCAAAAAGTATATAAGATAGAAACTTAATGCTTGCAGTTTTGAAAAGATAAATAAAAACTCTTTAATGTAATATCAAATTAATGAACATAAACTGGTTTCAATAAAATTTAGGACAAACTATATTAGATGCATTTATCATTTAAAAGGGGGTTCAATGAAAAAATGTAACATACACTACATCAGGGGTGACTATATTTGTTTTCAAATGTCATTATCTGTGGCCCAGTAATAGCCTATTCAGAAAATATAACCAATTTGGAAATCTTACCTTATCTTTTGCACTTTTCTGAAGTCTTAAAAAGAATTTTAATTATCAAATATTTTGTGGGGTAACATATGTAACAGGCTGTTACAGCTTAACGCTGCCATTGTCAGAGGGCTAACATGTTGCAAAATCCTTGCAAGACATTGGGCTTCAAGTAAAATATGGTCTATAAAATTCCCCTTGGGGGTGGAGGTAAACCATATCCAGCCAGTGGCCTAAATTGCATGTTTTATAGTTATATTAAAGTGGCCTTTCTGATGTGCATTTTACAATGTGCTACTAGAAGTTCAAATACTGGCACATTATACAAAATCGGAAAATTCTCCTTGCAGTTTGTGAAGGACAATCAATTTTCTATTAAGTAAATGCAAAGTATAGACCCAATTGAAATAAAACAGTGTACCAATTATGAACTCTGTCTCATGATGTCTATTTTATTGAATTTGATGTAAAATGTAATGTATCTTACATTTAAAGGATCCAAATATAACCTTCAAAATGTATGCTGCAATAAGTGATGATTCTTAAGATAGCCAAGTAAACTTCATTTCAATATTAGCGAGAAAGATGCATACAGAAAAGTAGTTATGTTTACTAACAGGAATTTGTGTCTACTTATTTAATGGGTGGGTTAACATCGTATGCAGCCTATACATAATTATGAAGATGATGACTTTGTGAAAAATGAAATACTCCATGACTAAAGAAATGCTGACAGTAATTATATCTTCAAATTTAATAATGACTGAACCTTTTAACATATATAAATTTTATTGTAAAATATAATGAAAACTTTTTAGGATTAATGATATTATCCAAAATTTGTATTTCCCCTCGGTCTCGAGTCAAGCACTCTACCACTGAGTCACTGCCCTCATTTACAATGAGTATGTTGATAAATAAGAATTAGATTTAACTTTGTATGATAGGATTTGTGACTATCATATGGTATCTGATTAACACAGTGAAACCCCAACTGCCAGAAGTTAACATAAACTATTTTGCATCTTATATTCTTAAATTCATTAAATGAAGCTTTAGAAAATCATAGTGTATAAAATAACCCCTGTATGGGGGAGGGTTCCATTAGCAGATTTTTTTGTGATGTTACATAGGTTACTATTTGCATTATGGTTTCCAGATTAGCATACTATTCAGGTTACTCCAGGCATATTTTCTTATTATCGTCAACAACAATTTGGACATTAATTGCGCCCTATGTTATATTTTATTTGGTTATATATGTTACTTTTAAATTAACAAATTTGACAGAACATGGGAATTGTCTATATTCAGCTGTTATTTGAGTTCTATGATATTATTTTTGTTTATAAGCTTTAAAAACTATATCTTTGGGCAAATCAATAAAATTATTTTATTGTTTTAAAAAGTTAAAGAAATATTATGTTTTGCAAAACTAAATGTGCATTGATAAACTCTTCTGTTAATAACTATTAAGTTATATTTTGGACAAACTGGTAGATGTTTATCTTAAGCAACAAAAAAAAGGTTTAAAATGAAATAAAATACCTTATTTTGTATTATTTAAAGAACTACATGTTAAATAGAATGTATTAAAGTAAGTTATTAATATACATTACATATAATAAAACAAGCAAAAGATTAATATTATACACAAGAAAAATGTTTTACTATCGCTGTTCTTAATTAATAGAAGGTTCCTATAATTGTGTTTAAAGACTTACAGATAGGATTACATGCCCAATTTCAATGAAAAGGTCTTAACCTTATCAAACACCAATTTTACCAAGCCCGAAACCGTCCGCTTGCTTTCATAAAACTGGTAAAAGACAACTCGTGCAAATGCTGCAACTGCAAATAAAGTTTGAGGTAGTCTAAAAGTTGATACCAAAGTCTATATAAACGCCATAATAAAAAAGTAGAGAGAGAGAGGGAGAGACAGAGAGAGAATGACAGAGAGAGAGAGAAAGAGAGATTTTGTTGAGACCAATACCCTATCGAAGACCATAAAGCAGAAATCTTGTTCATAGCCTTCAAGATTTACCTTGCTCGGAATACCCGTTCAAAATTTTGGAGCCTCTAATACTCAAAATACCTGTTCAGTGGCTTGTGACCTTTCTCAAAATTTTTGACTAGGTCTGGGGAATTTTTGGTATGTCTTAGTAACACTGGACTGAAATGTTGTTTTTTCTCATAAGTTAACATTTCTTATAGACAAAAGTTACACAATAACTCTGTTGTCTTGAATATGATAATATGTTATGCAAAGAAAACTGATCAATGTGTTTAGTTCCATGTTTTGAATGTTTTCATAAAATAATCCCTCGATAGAAATGGTGAGCAAACCACATGTACATGCAACTGGAAACTAATCTGCTGTAATCTAACCCTTATTTGGTTAATCAAGACGTCAGAAACATAAAACAACTTATTTCTAAAAACATAGCTCAGTATATATGAACATCGAAATAAGACATAAAAGCTTTTGATATTACCTTCTTTTGGAGCAGCTACTCCATGCGTGATAAGTTTGTCCGCCATTTTTACTTGAAAAAAAACATAGCATAAGACCAGGGTCCTATAGCTTGAACTTAGCATAAGGAGTCTTCACATGAAATTTGAGTTCAATTGGGCCAACGGTTTGTGAGAAAACTATGTTTTAATATATTGATGGGACTCAAATATGAGTGACTTAGCTGAAAGGTCAACCTTGACCTTCGGAACTTATTTATAGTCATTGTCTCATTAGGTTAAAAATATCAAGTGAGAATAATGATTAAGGCTTCTACAGTTTTCAAAAAAATCAACTTCTTAAAAAATTTCCCATTTAAATGCATCAGGAAGCAAATTTGACCTTGACGTTAAGTATGTCAAGGTCAACCTAGGAACATCATTTGAACAAACTTTGTAGGCCCCACATCCCCAATGCTATAAACCAAGTCCTGAGGTCATCGGCTTTCTAGTTCTGGAGAAGATTTAAAATGATTTTTACCATATATGGGCGTTGCGGCCATCTTGGTCATGTGACGAGGTCCATTTGAACAAACTTTCGTTCCCGGGTCCTAAGGAGTCTCCATATGAAATTTGAGTTTAATTGGCCCAGTGGTTTCAGAGGAGATGTTTGAAAATGTTGACGGAGGGACAACCGAGGGACTGACCCCGGAGTGACTGGTATACTATTAGCTCAACCATGAGCCTTCGGCTCAGGTGAGCTAATAACACAAATGATCCACAAAAGTACCGCCTTGGAACGGTCAGTAAAAATATTTTACTTGAGGGCTTAAAGCGGTTTCATGGCGCCAACCTCACCCTTCAGGGCTCACCTTGCCATTAGCCATTGTAGCCATTTGCTACAAAAAAAAATGGCTACAAATAGAAGTCAATGGCTAAAAGTGCAGTCTAGGTGATTCAAAAATTACATATTGATGAAAAAGTGTATTTTGATCAGCTTTTGGATTTTCCATAGTCTAGCTCCTAGACCTTGATGTTTTTGTCAATTTTACTTTATGTTTCATTCATTATAAATTGATTTCATATAGCCAGTCTCATCTCTTTCTCTCTTTGACATCCACACCTAATCACAAATATTGCTATCATAGAGGAAAGAGGGAGATTAAAGAAATTATTATTTTAAAATGAAATTATCATTTATAAAAAAGAATATGATATCAGACTAGTAGCTAGTCTAGATTTTCCAATATTGCTTTTATTATTCATTCACACATTATTATTGTGCCATATTTTACTCTTTGGATGCTGGATTTTTTCATTGCCATCAGGGTGTCAAACGGCTTGAATCCAGATCAGGCCCAACAATTGTCGGGCCTGATCTGGGCCCAAACTGTTTGCAAAGGTTATCAGCAGTCAACACTTGAAAAGTCACCCCTAGTGGACAATGAGTTAAATACAAAACAAATTGCTGATACTACTGTAAGCCCAATGTTTACTGTTGTCGCCCTGGGCCCTGTCACCTGTTCAACTAACGGTACCGGGAGCCAACTCACGACGGTAAACATTGAAGGCATTATACTTTTCGTCAGTTACACTTCAATGGCTCTGGCTAAAGTGTTGGCTACAACAAATTCTGAGGCAGGGTAAGCCCTGTGGCCTTAGATCAGATGTGTTCTAGAATTATAATATATATGTATTTGTTTTTGTCATCTGCTGATTTATTTCAAAGTCATCATATTTGAAAATTTCCTTAGAGCGACCAAGATATTGGATCTAGATCAGACCCAACGTTTTGTCTTGTCTAGGTCCATTTTATTTGCAAAGGTTATATATCGGCAGATGACATTAGTGTAGAAGGCAGAGTTAACGAAATATGAGCCTGGTATCCTTTTGTGGTGCATAGGAAAACAGCCCCTAAAATTGGAAGTGTTCTAGAACATATAGAACTGTTCTAGAACTGTTCTAAACCAGGTAAATATGTTTGTTCTAGAACTCTTCTTCTGCAACTGTTTTAGAACATTCTAGAACTTGTTTTTATTCTAAAATTGTTCTTGAAATAGTCTTGTACATAAGAACCAGCAAGTTCTACAAATGTTTTAACAATAATCTAGAACATTTTTAGAACTTTTCAAGGACAAAATTAGTTGGAAAAAATAAACTTCTAGAAAATGCTTCAAATAAAGTTCTAGAACATTTGTCTTACTTTTCAGAACTAGTTAATTCTACAAACATACTAATAATTCTAGAACATTTTTGGAACTTCTCAAGGGCAAAATAAGTTAAAGAATTGTTTACATTTACTATTCAAAGTAAGTTTAAGGACTTATTTAGTACCCTGAACCAGCAAGTTCTAGAATTCTTTTTCTAAAAAATCTAGAACATTTTTAGAATATTTAAAGAACAAAAGTGTCATAACAAGATGGATGATGTGAAAAACATGGTTGCCAGAATTGGAGGGACTTCAAAAACATTCGTTTTGGAATTTCTAGATTGCAAACATGATACTAATATTGCCTGAGACAGTGAGTAGACCTTGGCTAGAACAATTGTAGAACATTTAACGTTCTACATCAGTACCATAAACATTCTAGAACATTATCCAGAATAGTTTCAGAGCAGTTCTAGGTCCAACCTGTTTGTTTGGTTGGGTCTGATCTAGTTGACCCGTTTGCTAAGATTATTAGCAGACAACAGTTAATAAACATAGGCCCAGTATCCTGTTTGCTGGACACAGATAAACAGTGTAGCCCCAGATCAGAAAACAGAATGTGGGGTCTGATGGGGGGTCTCTTCCATTAGAGTGTCAATCAATTTGGATCCAGATCAGGCCAGATTTTTTGATTGGCCTGATCTTGGTCCAACCTGTTTGCAAAGATGATAAACAGAAGACACTAGTAGATCAATATGTGCAGCCTTAACCAACATAAGCCCTATATCCTGCCAAACAGTGCAGACCCTGGCCCGACACCTACTGGGCAATAATGGCTTGCTTTTTTGCTGTCTGCTGTTGTTTTTTCAGTCATCTTTTTCGAACAGTTCTTGAGAGTATCAAACATATTGGGCCCAGATCAGGCCCAATGCTTTGCCGGGCCTGATTTGGGTCCATCCTATTTTGCAAAGGCCATCAGCAGAGGATACTAGAATAGTACGCAAAGAAGCAAAGATAAGATCAGATGCCACAGAGTGCATGGTCAATACCATCAAATTACAAACAGTTTGGATCCAGATCAGATCCAACATTTTGTCAGGCTTCATCTGGATATGCCCTGATTCCATAGATTATCAGCAGACACTTAACCAACATGAGCCTAGTATTCTTTTTGTGGGCAAAGGCAAACCGTGTAGACCCAGATCAGACTGGGCAAAAATGTGGGGTCTGATCAGGTTATCTATCATTACAGTGTCAAACAGTTTTGATACAGATCAGGTTTGGCATTTTGTTGGGCCTGATCTGGGACCATGCATCCTGTTTCCAAAGGTCATAGTACTAGGCAAAATCTAAAAGTAAACAGGTACATAGGCAAACAGTGTAGATATGATCAGATGCCACGTACAGAGCGCATGGTCTATATAATCAAAGAGCAAACAGTTTGGATCCAGATCAGGTCCAAAATTTTGTCGGGCCTCATCTGAATATGACCTGATTTCGAAGATTATCAGCAGACAATGCACCTAGTATCCTTTTTTGGACATATGCAAACAGGGCAGACAAAGATTAGACTAAAAGAAATGTGGGGCCTGATCAGGGTCTCTATCATTAGTGTCAAACAATTTTGATGCAGAACAGCTAGGCTCTGTGTTTTGTTGGGCCTGATCTGGGTCCTACCTGTTTGCAAAGATTACCATCACTAGTAGACAGCAGACGACACTTAAGCCTAGTACCCTATCTATGAAATATACACAAACAGTCTAGACCCAGATCTGCGGGTAATGATCAGGGTCTCTAGTGTTTGCCTACAGAATATTTTCTATAAAATTTTGTACCACAATTAATAATTACTATTCAAGAAGTTTACATGTTTGTTCTGTTATCAAGTAGGTAAATAAACAAAGGTGCTGAGTGCTGTAAGTCATCAAGATATTTAGGCCAATACTTTTAATTGTTAACAGCCTGATATTACATACATGAAAGAGAAAACTTATCTATTGTTTTGCTATCTACAGTCATTTTTAATGAGGCTTATCTGTTCTCTAAACAAAACCCCCTACCAATGTGCTAATTTTAGTACCAGAAGCAATTTGTAAGAGCACATTTGCATCTTTTTATCTAAGGATGTTATATAATTGACCAGGCTTTGATTCTTTCTTTTGCCCTTGTTGGAACAAATCAATTTGCTATGCTTAGGCTGTAGTTTCTCTAGATACTGGGATTAGAAACTCTGGGTGGCTATTTTGTGTGTGTGTGTGTGTGTGTCTGTGTGTCTGTGTGTGTGTGTCTGCGTGTGTGTCTGTGTGTGTGTTTTTTCAATAAAAATAGTTTGAAAAAAAGGCTTTGAGTGAAATTATTTTCAAAAGTGTCCTGAAAGTTTTACTTATTTTGAATTATGTGTTTTCATTCAATGCCAAGATTAAAGCAATCATTAGAGACAGAGTCAGAAAAAAGTCAAAAGTCAAAATTCTTTTATTTCTCTGGTACACACTGTATACAGCTAGAGATTCAACATAATCTAT
Organism: Loripinus fragilis; assembly: GCA_964019695.1. Lineage (NCBI taxonomy): Eukaryota > Metazoa > Mollusca > Bivalvia > Lucinida > Lucinidae > Loripinus > Loripinus fragilis. Next base: position 10,817,868 of record OZ026518.1, on the reverse strand, counting down.
ACACATAACATTGTAGCACATTTTAGAATATAGAGGTTTGTTTTGTTTGTTTGATTTGATTCTTTACGTCCACTCAACAATCTTTCAGTTATGCGGGATGGGCTTCCTGGGTTGAACCAATACTAAGCTAGGATAAATGTGTCTTGCTCAAGGACCACAACGCAGTGACGCCGGTGAGGCTTGAACCCGCGCCCTTCTGTCTCGAGTCAAGCACTCTACCCTTGAGCCACTGTGCTCCCTAGAATATAGAGGTAACATGAACATGTATCATAGGTCATAAGCAACTGAAACATTTCATCAGACGTCAAAAGCAGACGACTTTTATTGTGGGTCAAACTCTTTTTCTTATAACTGGTCATTTTTCCACTCTTTTGTGGTCTGCTGAATTTTTGATCAACTTTTTTTTCGAAATATTCTATCAGGAATACCATAATAGTGTCAATCAATTTGGATCTAGATCAGGCCCGACATTAAGTCGGAACCAATTGTTTGCAAAGGTTATCAGCAGAGAAAGTAAGTAAGTAAGTAAGTAAGTAAGTAAGTAAAGTCTTTATTTAAAGAGGGTGACAACATTTAGTAGAACAACTAATCTTCCATGAGGCCCTCAAAATAAATAATATGTACACACACAAAATAGAACAAGTTTACACAAACTATCAAACCTTTTCCTACTGAGCAAAAAAAATCCCAAAGCTTAAAGCTAAATTTTGGCTAGACCATGAACTGAATGCACAAAAGTGGATCCTGGTCAGCTGATCAGTTTCCGTACTATTTCCAAAAATGATATATCTAGGTTCAGCAGGACAAGGGTTAATCAGATATATACAAGAGTAATTCCTTCTTAAACACCATTATAGAGTCAAACAGTTAGGATCAAGATCTGGCTCAACATTTTGTCGGTCCTGATCTGGTTCCAAAACTGTTTGCAAAGGTTATTAACAGACAACAATTGCAGCAAAGGGTCAGCTGCATCATGAGTCACAAAATGCTGGTTAAACTGCACTCAATAAATGACCAGAACAACCTTAACCACCCATTCAACTTTTTGAACACTTTAGAATGAATATACCCAGGAGACACACGACCAGAGTTTAAAATGTGGGGAGGAGCTTCAAAATCAGTGTTTGTTTTTGTGTTAAAAATCTGTCAACATCAATTTGCTAGCAAGACTCTCAGTTGTTAAAATAACAATCTGCATCCTGCATTGTGACAAGCATTTTTACAAATCTACACCAGAAAGCTTGATTAATGTTTAGCCAGCAATAACTTTTTTCTTAAAATGTTGTCTGCATTTCTAGTTTGCTGCACACATTTAAATGCACTTCAGACTAGATTTTTCATGGAGATTTCTTTTCATGGAAGACAATGTTACGGGGGAGCAGTCTGATCTGGGTCCATATTGTTTGCAATATAAGCTACATAAGAGCTACATAAGAACATCAACAGACTAGGGAAGCAGACGATAAGTGGCTAAATACTGTTTCATTTGAAGAAAAAAAATACATAACAGTAATCTTAATTTATGTGTGTTTTGTAAAACAAATGTGTTAGCTTTAAACCAAATTAGGTGGCAGCAAAACTGCCACCTCTTATAATATGAACTAACACTTATTTTTGTGCAATAAACAATCTGCGATAAAACATTTTCCAGTGATGAGTCCTTAACATTTCTACCTGTAGTTAGGTGGCAGCTGAACTGCCACCCCTTATAGTATAAACTTACACTTATTTTTTGCGCAATAAACAATCTGCGATAAAACACTTTCCTATGATAATTCCTTAATATTTCTACCTGTAATATGGTGGCAGCTGAACTGCCACCCCATATGGTATAAACTTACACTTATTTTTGTGCGATAAACATTCTGAGATAAAACATTTTCCAGTAATAAGTCCTGAACATTTCTACCTATAGTTAGGTGGCAGCTGAACTGCCACTCCTTATGGTATAAACTTACACTTATTTTATGCAATAAACAATCTGCGGTAAATCATTTTCCTGTGATAAGTCCTTAAGTTTTGCTACCTGTTGTTAGTTGTCAGCTGAACTGTCACCCCTTATAGTATAAACTTACACTTATTTCTGTGCAATAAACAATATGCGGTAAAATATTTTCCAATGATAAGTCCTTAACATTTATACCTGTAGTTAATTGCCACCCCTTATGGTATAAACTTACAGCTAAATAGCATACATTTCAGAATTTGGTGACAGCAGAACTGCAACTGATCCTTGTGTAACATTACAATTGCTTTAAAAGCTATGTTTTATTCGAATGTTACGATCTAGATTTCAGCAACAAGAATAATAGGTAGAAATGTTAAGGATTTGTCACTTGGATTTTATCATTTCATATTGCCTTAGTACGAAAATAAGTGTTAGTTTATACCAAAAGGGATGGCAGTTCAGCTGCCACCTAATAACAGGTAGAAACTTTAAGGATTTATCGCCAGATAATGTTTTAACTCATATTGTTTTAGTACGGTAATAGTGGTAAGTTTATACCAATAAGGTAGGCAGTTCAGCTGCCACCTAATAATAGGTAGAAATGTGAAGGATTTATCAACGGTAAATGTTTAACCTCGTATTGTTTTAGTACAAATATATATCTGTTATTAGGTAGCAGCTGAACTGCCATCACTTACACTTATTTTCGTACTTAAGCTGAGACATCTCTACCTGTTATTGTTGTTGCTGTGATCTATATTGTGACAATGGAATAATACATAGCTTTTATACCAATTTATTAATGCGATAAGCATTATAACTTCCAGTTTCCCAGGGAGCACACTGTATAAACAATTAATCTTGCAGTATTGAAGAGCAGTTGACATTAAGTAAATAGTTGCTGCTGTGGAGATGGATTTAATGTTAATTGACTTACTAGAATCTAGTAAGGCAATTGGTCTCTGTCCTATGGGTAAATATGTGAACTAGCTTCTTGCAATTATCTGCTATATCTTCAAATGAAACAACAAGGTTAGCTTTTAAAAAAAGCTTAGAACCATCGCATGGCGTTTTACAGTAATTAAAGAAGAACTTTTATAGTGTTTTATTATTGCATTTGCTTAAGCCACTCTTTTCAGTGTTTCATGGGCTTCAAGCTCTGAGTATTTTTTTTTGTTTTAGTTAACGATTTGTACATAGGTTATCCATTGGAAGCAAATAAAAGACAGGAAATATGCATATTCCAGTAAGACTCTGCTCATGAACACACTGAATAATTGTAGACTTAACCCCCTCCTCAGCAGTATGTATTAGGTTCCTCAATCGAAGTCTATGCACATAATGCCTAGGGGGCATATTGAAACTGACCCATCTCGTCACATTTAGTCTAGAATATCCGAAGGGCCCATGTATGATCTGGATTCTCGCTCAGTGGTCATGTCTCTAATAGGCCTTTTCCCTTTTAGAAGAAATCCAGTATCCAAAGTATATCAACATTGCTCACGCAATGATGGAATTTTGGAAGTAACTTGGTCGACGGGGAGTCTGAGAAAGAACTGTAAAAGACACTGCTGTTGGGGAGTTAACACCTGATCCAGAGCAGGACCGATAAAATGTCGTCTGTTGATTAAATTTGCAAACAGTTTGGACCCAGATCCGGACCAACAAAATGTCGTCTGCTGATTACATTTGCAAACAATATGGATCCACTTCAGGCCCGACAAAATGTCGTCTGCTGATTACATTTGCAAACAATTTGGATCCAGTTCAGGCCCGACAAAATGTCGTCTGCTGATTACATTTGCAAACAATTTGGATCCAGTTCAGGCCCAACAAACTGTCTTCTGCTGATCATGTTTGCAAACAGTTTAGATACAGATCAGGCCCGACAAAATGTTCTCTGCTGATTACATTTGCAAACAATTTGGACCTAGATCAGGCCGGACAAAATGGAAAATGTAATCTGCTGACTATACATTTGCAAACAGTTTGGTCCCAGATCAGGGCTTATAAAATGTTGGGCCTGATCTGGATCCTAGCTGTTTGACACTGATTGTTTTCCTGAAAGAATTTTTCAAAAAAGCTGATTTTGAAAAAAAAATCAGCAGACCACAAAAAGCATGCTAAATTTCCAGTAGGCAAAGACCTATTATATCCTGCTAATTTGGAGTTTTGTCGTCTGCTGGCAGGTTGGTGATCTTTGAAAATAGTTTGGACACAAATAAGGTCCAACAGAACATCCGACCTGATCTAAAGCCAAGCTGTTTGACATTCTGATGTTATTCCCGAAAGAAATTTTTGAAAAAAGTGATGTTGAAGAATATCATAGCAATAGCTACAATTTCCATTTGCTCTCATTAAAGACTCAGACCAGCCTGTGCATTCAGTCTTATTCTTATCAGATTTTTCCACTACTGCGAAAAAAAGTTCTAAAATCAAGAGCAGTTCAAGAACAGTTCATGAAATTTAGCTAGAATTCTTGAACTTTTCAAGAACAATTGTACTTTTACCGTTCAAGAGCAAAAATTGGGAACAGTTCAAGAACTTTTAAAGAATTTGTGATGTTTTTGAATTTTTCATAAACTGCTCTTGAACATTTTTATGACTTTTCTTGAATGATGTGATGTGACTCTGGTCTTCTTGAACTGTTCTTAAATGTATTCTTGACGATTTCAAAGACTTTTCTTGAATATAATGTGTTCTTGAACTGTTCTTAAATGTATTCTTGACTATTTCAAAGACTTTTCATGAATATAATGTGTTCTTGAACTGTTCTTATACAGTATTTGTTCTTGACTATTTCAAAGACTTTTCTTGAACATAATGTGTCCTTACATTTGTTCTTGGTCATTTCAGAGACATTTCATGAACATAATGTGTTCTTGAACTGGTCATAATTTTGTTCTTGGTTATTTCAAAGATTTTTTCTTGAACATAATGTGTCTAACTTTATTTAATGCGCCTAAGTTGTTATTTCTAAACATTTGACCTGAACAATTGACATCATTCACTCTAGAAATTTAAAGCACTTTTTACAAATTTCAAGTAATAATATTAAATTAAAGGGAAAGGGATAATAAGGATCTTATTCCTCTACCATTTGAATAACTGACCGACTGGATCAAGCTGATAGAGTTCTAAATATGCAAACAATATGGATCAAGATCAACTTGCTCCTTTACGAGGGGCAAGTTCGCAGCATGGTCTTATATCTCAGTTACCCATTTACAAACCCTATCATGTTTTGTTTTGTTTGATTTGATTCTTTACGTCCCATCAACAATCTTTCAGTTAAACATGGATGGGCCTTCCTGGGTTGAACCAGTACTAAGCTAGGGTAAATGTGTCTTGCTCAAGGACCACAATGCAGTGATGCCGATGAGGCTCGAACCCGTGGCCTCTGGGTCTCGAGTCAAGCACTCTACCACTGAGCCACTGACCTCCCCCCTATCATGTTGATATCATTTTAGAGATGTCTTTCTTCTATGTTATAGCACAAATTTCATGAGAATGTTATAATGCAAACCCGAAAAATATTATTGTGAATACATGTACTGTTTGGAAAACGCAAAATTTCAGTGGAAAATATAGCTTTTTTACCATTTGTAAAGTGTGCAGAACATTAACAATAGTTCATGAAATTAGATAATTTTGTACCATTTGGTAGACCACAATCTGGTTCAGTGATTATACAATTGATGACCGAGTTGGATGTTTCTAATAACTAAATACCGGAAAAGCAATATCAAAAGCGTTTAGAAATGCGCCTTTTTTTATATCTAAAAATCGTATGTCTTAATGCACATATTTTGGAAATATATAACCAACATTAGTTTAAAAATGCCATATGAGCACACTTTTTGCTCTTTGAGGCCCTGGAAGGTTTTTAGGGATACAGGGATATTGGCCAAACGGGATACTTTTGTAAATATTTAAAGGGATACAGATACTTGGATCAATTTTAGGTACACATGTATATGGGGATACAATGCTTTCTGAATTTTGGCGATATTTGCCATATTTATTTTAGGGAAACATGTATGGGATATTTTTCAAAATAATTAAAGGGATATGGGATACTGACCTCCCCCCTTCCAGAGCCTCCTCTTTGTATTGAAACCAAAATAAATTTTGTAAACCAGAACAAAGGGAAGATAACTCAAAAAATCTTCCCACGGGGCAGAATAAGTTTAGCTATGAGTTGACATTCTGGTTCATTTAAATTCAAACAAAAAAGCAAAAATACCTTGGGAGTAGAAATCAATCAATTTTATGATGGTTAACCATGAGAGTTCTTATGACATCAACAAAATATGAGCAATAAGAAGTTAGTTCAATTTCAGAAGTTAGTTCGATTTTCGTTTTTCGTTTTTCGAGATTCAATTCAAGAAGTAAGTTCGTTTTTAGATATTTAATATCAGAAGTTAGTTCGATTTTCGAGTTTCAATTTCAGAAGTGAGTTTGATTTTCGATATTCAATTTCGGTATTCAGACTGTAACTGTTTTCAATATTATTATTATGGTCAAAAACCTACTTTGGCATTCGGAACATTTCCTAATATCATGTTTTTTAATCACTCTTTAGTGTTACACTTTGTACATAATCACAGTGAAGTGACGAACCAGACTTACAGTTAAAAATCATATATTTGTCCAATCTAGTACTTGAAGCAGCAGAATGTCTAACTCTGATCGTGTGAAAAGTAAAAAGATACACTTTAAAAGGATACAATTCGGATTTTAATTTTTTTGTATTTTTGCACTGTTATTAGTTCATAACATATAAGGCCAGAATTTTTTTATTAGTTGATTTACGAGAAAAAAATTCAGATTTAGGGTCGTGGGGACGAAAGAAAATAAATAAAAAAGCTCTGAAAATGACCAGTTAACTACTGGCCATTTTCAGAGCTTTTTTTTTTTTTTTTTTTTTTTTAATTTTTCGGCTGAGCTTTTTTTTTTTTTTTTTTTAATATCTCCAGATAATAGGTAAACCAACAGTCTGTGTTAAATCTTTAAATAAAATGGACAAGGCAATCACTTTTTAACAGTGTCACTCTCAAAAATACACAGACAGAACCTCAATTTTTTTTTTCAATGAAACAAATAATATTTAGAGTAGGCTGATAAATGAAAAAAAAAATTTAGAAATTAAATTTTATTTTTTTCTACTTTCTGGAAAATTACAGTAGGAGGGTTTGTAAATCAACAAATAAAAAAACTCTGGCCTAATATATAATGACATTTTTTTCGTCCTATATAACTGTCAGCTTTATATAATAGTTTTTTGCTTTTTGATATACCAATCTGTAGGTCCTGCTGAGCTACCATACAGAACTGAGTCAGCACCATATCTGCACATAAGGGACGCCACAGGCACTTTTTGTGTTGGTGGGAGCTAGCTGACTGGGTGATGGAATTGGGCTCAGCCTCCAGTTATTGAAATGCATGATGGAACTGATTTGATTTGAAATTATCAAAAATTCTAACATTTGAATAAGTCATAACATACACCTAAACTCATGAATGCCGCAGTTTTATTGGCATATATGAGTTAAGACAAGATCGTCTAGATAAGCACTACAACTTGATTTAAGTATTTTAATAGTATTTGTGACCTTGATATGTAAATTTTTAATTGTATTTGATTGACTAGAAACTATATAGATTACATCAAATAAATAATCTGTTCTGTTCTGTTCTATTATCTCTCTAAAATCTGTATAAAATGTACAGTAGTACACTGATCACATACACCTTCATACAAAGCAAATACACAGCTTTCTTTTCAAACAGTGCAGTGTGTACCAAATGGATCCTTCCTTCTGGTTTGAAACAGTATACTTGGGACTGTCCATTGCATGTAATGAGGAGGGTCACATGTTATCATTTTCTTGTAAGCTTGTTCATGTATATCTTTCTGTGAGGGGAATTTTGTCTTTGCTAACCATGAAGACCTTAATTATAAATGCCACATTATGCAGCATTTCATCAGAGTCTTTACTGTTTGACAGAGTACCCAGTATTACTATTTCTTTCCCACAAATGTTTTTATCATACATTGTATAAAATTTTGACACATTTCATTAATCGCATAGGGAACAGTGAAGACCCTGAGTGAATACAATATCTTTGCCGATGAATATTTTTTATAGTAATATTCATTTTCTGAGAAAATTTATTCTTACACTTCAACTAAACCACTAAACCATTTCTGGGGAAGCCCTTTAAACTAAACGAATTCCTTGATGCTTTGGGGTTAAATTGCTGTTAAATAAATAAAACTGTCAGTCAGATTAATGCTTCTAGGAGAGGGATTTATGTCATCTGAAAATGCTTTCTGGTTGAAGGATCAACTGGAGAATGTTGTGTGAACTGTGTGCTTGTTTAGATCATTTTCATACTTGAAATGTACTTTTAGCATGACTTGGATTTCAATAAAAAGTGCTAGGGACAGGTTTTGCAAGGTTCGTGTGGGGGACTATGATAAAAATAATTGGATCTGTGTTCATTTCACTTCATTCTGTCACAATTAAAATCACCTCTATCAGATTTTATAAAATCCTGGGGAGATGGAATGCTGAGAATTACATTATTTTAAAAGGCCACTATAAAACATGAGCAGAAGAGGGAGCAGATGACCACTGTGTTGAGAACAAAGTTGGTGGGAAGCATAGCTATCAGGTTTTTGATTGACAGCCAGCTCACTTCAAATTCTTATCAAGCTCCACCTTTCAGTTTTATAATTGGCAGGTTCCTCTATTAGTGCCATTTTTCAGTATATGCAGTCTTTTTCCAACACAACATCATTTGTTTTTATGAAAATTGTTCCTATAAACTTCATAATGTAGCTCTAAAAATTATGACTACTGATCTTATGAAAACTATATCAGGAGCACTTACACATCTTCTGAGTGTTAGACAGGATTGGACTTTCTGAGTGTAGGACAGGATTGGACTTTCTGAGTGTTAGACAGAATTGGACTTTTGGGTCTGGATCAAATGAAGTTGAGAGGTATGTACATCTTCATAAATTTCTAGATTTTTTAACAATTACTCCTTACTTACTTCAAGACTTACTTCAATCCTTATACTGTTTATAATCTGTATACATGAGACTAAATTCCAGGCCTTATCTAGGTCCTGTTCAGAGCTGGATTCAAGCTATTAATTCTTATATATTTAATATCCCAGCAACAAGATCAAAAAGACAATCTGAGCTAACTAAAGCAAAATATCACCTCTGAATACATGTCAGGCCTGATCTGGGTCCAAACTAGCTACTTGTCACACGACTCTATATAACTTATGCAAAAAGCTATATTGCCATACGCAATATATCAGGTCAGACTAAATGTTAGTGCCAGATCTGGATCCAAACTGTACTTAATTGTTACCAAACTTTGTCATGCAAAACTAAGTTAATCAGTAAAGCACCACCTATAAATTCCAGCAGCAATTTTTCAAAAATAACAAATAAGGCATAATATTTAATGAGAATGACAATTCTCATGAAATATACGTTATCTGAATTAGGAAAGATGTTGCAAAATTTGTCATCTGTTGCAGTCATGATATGGCACATTAAGGATTTATATTATATATCATGCTATGCTGAAACAAATATGTCAGAGAGTTTTAAAAATGCCCAAACAATACTTATTGAAACCTTTCACAATAGATGCTCAACTTTTTTTTTTATAAAGACCTAACAAAATATAGGCCATTTTTGCACCCTTCTTGAACCTAACTAAATTCATCTTGATTGTCATCATTTTATCATATCCTTAATAAAGATGATTTTCAAATTGCACATAGGTTCATAATTATAAGCACACAACAAATGCTTTAATTGAGGGTTGTTTTACAAAATATGAATTTCTGGTTAGTAGTCAATCATAAATAACAAAGATTTATCCAGAGTATGAAAAACAATTAAGATCCAGATCAGATGGCTTCATGGTCTGCCCCATATCCCCTTTTTTTCTAAAGAGGGTATAATTTTTGCGATTGATATATGTGTATTAAGTTGAGTATGGTAAGGCTGTACCAGCCAATTTATGATCCCTCTAGTCTCTCTATCCGAAATATTCAACCCCCTTAAATTGCTAGCCTGTGTAATTGAGCATGTATGCCATTTTTAAATTCAACCTAAACTGAAAAGTCAGATTTTCTTATAAGGGCCATTTCATATATGCACTGAAACCGAACCGAATTTGAATAAATACGGCCCATTTTTCATCATTTTCTCGTTACCCGTAATGTTAAAATTCACCAGTCACTTCATCTCGGTACATTTGTTTACCAGCTGTGTTGCTTAGGAAGGCTGTGACGTCACAGCGGTCCCGAGAATTGTGCTTCTATTCTATTCTATTATACAAGCACAATACTACAGACTTTTGTGGGATTGTGGGACAAGACCCAGGGATACTATAAGACCACGAACTTTAGACAGTGTCATGGAACAATTTGTATTGTAAAGGTATTTCTGCTATCTGAGAGGGGTATTAATCGAAATTATACAGGCATTTTCCTTGATTTCTTTAACAGATTCAATAGGAAAGTGGCTGTGAAGTCTGAGTGGGGTGGCCGTCCTCTTGTTGCTCTGTGGTCTGGTCCATGGCAAAGCGCTAACCTGACCTAGGTTTCGATTCTTAAGGGGATGCCTGAGATGAACTGGATTCTTTGGCTAATAGAATCTGTGAATGTTCAAAAGACATTCAAATGCTGCATATTTTGGGCTAAAACTTTTTAATTTGTGTAGGTAATACTAGGTATAGGGGAAAATAGTGTGGACCCAGATCAGACTGCTCCTATATGAACAGTGTGATCTTGGTCCACACTAATTGTCTAAAAAGCTACTGATTCTTTCAGCAAACCTCAAAAGCAGGTTGAAAAACTCTGCCTACTAGGTAACTTTGAATACTTTTCGTTGTATGTTGATTTTTTCAAAATCAACTATTTTCAAAAAATCTTTCAGCAAATACCATATTAATGTGAGTGTCAAACATTTTGAAATCAGATTAAGCCCAATACTATGTCGGGGCCTGATCTGATCTTGGTCAAAACTAATATCACAAAAATTATCAGTAGAAGACAGCTATTGGGGAAAAGTTTTGGCAAACAGCTCAGACCCTGATTTGACTCTTCTGCAGCAGCTGCATGATCCTTGCCAATGTCTGAAAAAATTTCATTAAATATTTTACATTTTCGTCGCATGTGTCAAATAATCTCTATTCTATCAAATTTAAATTGAGTCATTTAGTCAGCCACTTTCTGTTTGATTTTTGCATTTATTGAAATTAATGATACCTGCCCAGGGCCTCAGGGGGGAGGGGCATAAAAAGTGTACTGGTGCATGCCCCATTCATGTTAACTACAAATTTGGCTGGATTTTGTCGAATAGTTTAGGCGGAGATAGCTTAAATGGACATTCAGATGGACTGATATGATAACAATATCCCCTTTGCTTTTGTAAGAAAGAGTGGGGATAATCAGTGCAAACCCAGATAAAATGGCGCAGTCAACACCAAATCTCATAAATGTTTTCATTGCAATAAAATACAGCAGTTAAGATAAAGGCATGGTCATGAGAACTAACGAAGTCATTGCGAAAACGGCTCTGTGTGAAATATAATATTTATGGGACTACTTTCTGCTGATCAGAGATTAACGTATAAACCCGATAACAAGTATTGGCTTTTTAAACCAATAACAGTTGTTCAAGGAGCAGTTTGTTACACCATCAATATGTCGTCTGTGCCATGTTTTTACTTTATTTCCCCATATATTGTTTCGTAATAATAAACTCTCATCAGAGTGCACAAATTCCTGTAAATATGTTTCATATTCGAGGGCTTGTTACTTGGGGGAGTTCTCATCCTCGTAGATGTTGAGACCTGATTTGATAATGCTCGAATGTACAATGGCTAAAATAGAAAAAAATGAGTCTGATATTGCGCTAAACTTTTACTGCTAGCCGCCTAAACACAGTTGAAAAGTTGGTATATCGACCAGCCTTTTCACACAGGTGTGTAGAACGACCCTGGGCACAGGTTTCTCCTCAAATAAAACCAACAATGCGATTTGAAAAAGAGTCCGAGACATTTTGGCCGAAAGCAAACTTTACATTTAATAGGCACATAACTTCGACACCTCATAATTCGGTGCCTTTCATGCTTAAAAACATTTAAGAGAACATATAGCGCATTTGAGAATAGCTGTACACATTACACATTTTTCTACATGTCATGGTCCACACACTCGGACACAACAATGCTGTTGTCTCGAGATACGTTTTCAACATAAAATAACCCCGGGAATGTGACATCTTATCAGAGCCTGTTGGTTTTGCATATTGATTCCTTTGAACACCCAACTCATACTGGGAGAGGAGTAGAAGGGGGTGGGGATCTCGGTAATTCAGAAAACCTTGAATCCCTTACAAAGTAGAATTATGAAAGTGTTAAGATGCTTTTTATAACAAAAACAAAATTTACTTAATTGCTAACAGATAGGCTGGGTAAACCAGCCCTTATTTTGGGAAATTCACTTACAGTGATGATCCAGATCAGACATTAATCTTCATTCATCTGATTATATGGTAAATAATTAGAGGAATACAGATTTTGAGGATCTCTGACTTCAATTATGAGTAAAGCAGCAAATGCTTGGCAATGGTGTTGAAATGAGTTTAATTTTCCCACCGAATCCTGGGCCCCTTAAATTTCTGCTGGGCCCTAAATCATTTAGTTTTAGGGGCCCAGCTTGCTCCTGGCAAAATAAGATTAGTCTGTTACCCCTGCAGATCCAATGAACTGTTATTGATCAACTGTATGTTAGACTTATTGCATGCAGGACTATGCTGAGCTAAAGGGTTAATGGTTTTCATTTTTACTTAGATTTTAAAAAGAAAACCAGCAACTAATACAAATCTTTTTTTTTCTTTACATTTAGATGGCAGATAATTTGGACACAATATTCCCAGATTTAGATACTTCAGATGAGCAGGATCATCTTGGCTTATCAGTTGATGCAAAAGATGATACATATAATAGCAATTGCCAACAAGGGACTTCTTGCCTTCAGTCTCATATTCTGGGAACTTCCTTAGAGGAGAGTGACATGCTCGGCACTTCCCTTCAAGATGTAGAAAACAAGAGCCATGATCATACCAGGGATGCGGATGTATATGACTTTGTAAGTAGTAATGATCTAGTTTCATTTACTTGATCTTCATGTCGTGTAAATGCTTATGGTAGTGGTTAAAAGTGCCTTTGAACTAAGTCTGGGTTTACTTATTTATGCCTTACTATAAAGGCACTGTGTTGAGTCCTTGAGCAAGAAACCAATTATTCCTCTATATACTAGTTCAATGCAATGTCCTTACATATCTGGAATAACCCAGAGGATGGAAGTTACAGAGCAAACACAAGGCTTCATTCTCCTATTAAAAATTCATTCACATGAAGCAAGGGAGAGCAACAATTCTTGCATGTAGCACACTACTCTGACCTAATATATATGCCTACCCAGAATTACAAAATACTCAAAGTGCATTAAATATAACCTATGGAGTGCACAAGTTTTCCCATACTTATGTCATTCAAGGGAGGTAACTCAAAGGTGAAGCATATAATATTATGAGAGCAAACATTATAGTATTGACCTGCGCCCACTTCGAATCAAACTATATTTCGTACGATAGTAACTAAAGTTTGATTGGAACACTGATAGTTGATACTATAGTGACGTCAGGAGCCTACATGTACTAGAGATCAACTGTGGGTTAGAGCACCGTTACTCTAGTAGATTGTCTAGTTCCCTCCTCTAAACCTATCTAGCAAGATTGGTTCAAAATCTGTCAGTAGTCTCAAAAGACTTGTTTTTACAAAATAAATCCTAGTTGTGCATCATTTTGTGTTCCCACATATTCATAATTATTAATTAGAGTAGGCTGTGCAGTTTATAAACATCCTTTTCGTCTACGATGAAAAATTTAAGTAGGCATACAGGGCTATTCACTTTGTTTACTTGCCAACCAACTAAAGGTTGCAACTGTAGTCTTTCAGGTGTAAACGTGCGCGCACATCGATTATGTAATAACTTTAGTAGGAACTTTAGTTCGATTCGAAGAGAGGCCCTGGTTGTCGCCTGTTACTTATTGATCATGCCTACCAGCAGATATAAATACTAGAGGACCTGAAGTGCTCACCTGATCTCCTTAATAATGTTTAATTAAGTCACAGCACAGGTTTAGATAAACAACATTTTCAGCGTAAAATGGTAAATATTTCCTTACCAATCAGTTTTAACATATGTTTTGGGTGCTCAAAAGAACCGTCTCATTTAGACGTTTTTTTTGAGTACCCACAACATATGTTTTGGTTGAGAAATAAGAAAATTAATTTTTCGGTACACACTCTAAACTAAAGGCCTGTCACAGTCTATTAAGGCTTATTATTTAAACATATTTTGTTTTACCATATATGGGCATGGTGGCCACTTTGGTCAAGCTGAAAGGTCCAAGGTCAACTTTGACCTCTGGAACTTATTTATAGCCATTGTCTCATCAGGTTTAACATATGAAGTGAGAATAATGACTTTGGCTTCAATGGTATTCATAAAATAAACTTTTCATTTTTTTTCCAATTTAAATGCATTAGGAAGCAAATTTGACCTTGATGTTAAGCAGGTCAAGGTCAACCTAGGATTATCTTTGAACAAACTTTGTAGGCCCCACATCCACAACGTTACATACCAAATCCCAAGGTCATCAGCGTTCTGGTTCTGGAGAAGATTTTTAAAGGGTTTTTACCATATATGGGCTTGTCAGCCATCTTGGTCATGTGACCAAAATAATTTGCTGAAATTTTGGCTAACTTATTGTAAGGAGTCTTCATATGAAATTTGAGTTCAATTGGCATAATGGTTTCTGAGTAAACTATGTTTTAATATTTGATGAGACTCCAAAATGACCGACCTTGGCCGAAAGGTCGAAGGGCAACTATCACCTTTGGAACTTATCTTTGGTCATGAACATATCTATTGATTATAATGACTTTGGCTTTAACAGTTTTCAAAAAATCATCTTTTAAAAAATACGATTTTAAATGCATTTGGAAGCAAATTTGACCTTGACTTTAAGTAGGTCAAGGTTAAGTAGGACCATCATTTGAACAAACTTTTTAGGCCCCACATCCCCAAAGCTGCATACTAAGTCCCAAGGTCATCAGCCTTCTGGTTTTGGAGGAGAAGATTTTTTAGGGGTTTTACCATATATGGGCTTGGCGGCCATCTTGGTAATGTGACCAGGACCATTTGAACATACTTTTGTGCCCCCATCCCAAGGAGTCTCGGACTCTCCATATAAAATTTGAGTTCAACTGGTCCAGAGGTTTCAGAGGAGAAGGTGTTTGAAAATGTTGACGGACGGATGACGGACGCCGGAGTCATTGGTATACTAATAGCTCACCTCGGAGCCTTCGGCTCAGGGGAGCTAAGAATATCTAAAAGTAAGTCAAAGTTATATGAAGTGAACAAGCTTGTCTTTTCTCCAGAGACAGATGCCTGCGCCCCTGCAAAATAGAGTTTTTAACTCAAGAGCTGTTCAAGAACAGTTCTGAAATTTATAAAGAACTCTTGAACAGTTCAATAACAATTGCACTTGAACTGTTCAAGAACATAACTTAGGAATAATTCAAGAACTTGTTAGGAATCTGTGATGCTCTTGAATTTTCATAAACTGTTCTTGAATATTTTAATGACTTTTCTTGAATATTGAGTATTGACTCTAGTGTTCTTGATTATTTCAGTTCTTGAACTGTCCTTAAATTTGTTCTTAAATATTTCAAAGACTTTTCTTGAACATAATGTGTTCTTGAACTCTTCTTAAATTTGTTCTTGACTCTTTCAAAGAA
The DNA here is from genome assembly GCA_964019695.1 of Loripinus fragilis. NCBI lineage: Eukaryota > Metazoa > Mollusca > Bivalvia > Lucinida > Lucinidae > Loripinus > Loripinus fragilis. The sequence continues at coordinate 10,802,004 of OZ026518.1, read as the reverse complement.
CTCTTGATTATGATGTGTTCTTTAACTGTTCTTTCATTTGTTCTTGATTATTTCAAATACTTTTCTTGAATATTATGTGTTCTTGAACTGTCCTTAAATTTGTTCTTAATTATTTCAAAGACTTTTCTGGATCATAATGTGTTGTTGAACTGTTCTTAAATTTGTTCTTGACTCATCCAAAGACTTCTTGAACATGATGTGTTCTTTTACTGTTCTTTCATTTGTTCTTGATTACTTCATATACTTTTCTTGAATATTATGTGTTCTTGAACTGTCCTTAAACTTGTTCTTCATTATTTCAAAGACTTTTCTTGAACATAATGTGTTCTTGAACTGTTCTTAAATTTGTTCTTGTTTATTTCATAGGCTTTTCTTGATCATAATGTGTCTAACTTGATTTATTGCAGCTAAGTTGTCATCTATGAACATCATTCACTCTGTGAATTAGGCTCTTGTTTACAAATTTATGGTAATAATAAGGGAAAGAAATATAGCAAGATCTTATTTCTCTTCCATTTAAGTAGCAGTGGATCAAGCTGATGGACAATCTGTTAAGTTAAGCAACAAGATCATATATAAGTTAGTAGCTGGATGGGTGTCAGGCAAATGGGTCATGGATCTGATATATGTAAATTTTTTTGCTTTTTCTTTATACAGAATTTGTTAATCTGATGTTTAGCAAGATTTCAGTTCCAAGTTTTTGTGTTTCCATGGAAACATGAGAAGTATTATGTTCTTGAACTATAAGGAAAGTTTTTAAGAACAGTTGTTATTGATATTTTGTCCAATTTTACGTTTTCAAGAACAGTACATTTCTGAACTTTTGCAAGAACAGTACTTTCTTGAACTTTTCAAGAACAGTTTTTAAGAACAACTGTTCTTAAAAACTATAAAATGTACTAGAACTTTTCTTGAACACTTTTAGAGCAGTTTATGTCCAGTTCTTGAACCTTCTTCTTGAATAATGAAAGAACTATTCTTGAACTATTCTTTAAATTTTAGCAGGGGCATGAGGCTGAACTGTAAGTGTGTTCACGGAATATGCATATAGCAAGCTATGGTTGCACTAACATTTAACTTTTATTTTTAATGTTTTCTTTTCCCAGCAGACAGATTCAGACTTTGAGGAGAACTTATATATTGTAACATCTACACCACTTAAGAAAACAAAAGACCCCAAGGATAGACCTAATGAAGGCAATTTATATATGCATGAACTACCATCACCGTTTAAGGTAAGTTATTTGAGAAAATAAAAAGAGATGATTATTGAACTTTAAGTGTAGACTTTTGATACCTTGATGGGCTGAGTAAAGTAAAATATCAAAAATAGTGAGTATGATCAGGAATTTACCACAATCAAGCAGACAAACCCATGGCACTGGGAGGAAGAGCCCCACAACAAACACCAGAAACCAGGAAGACAAGGTAAACAAAGCAACCAGCTCTCTCTTCCCCATCGAGATGATGGACATAAATTAAGGCACAACAAACCATAGAACAATTACAGAATCCCACAATGGCAGTAACAATCAACAATGAACCAACAACAACAGAACTACCGACTTAGAACCAACAGAAGCCTAAACCAGTAGAAGATTAAAGTTTTTGAAAAAAGATATTTTGCAGCCATCCTGAGAGTCTGATACCTTACCCTTACCATGAAAGGTGCATATTCAGGGTTTAAATCCATGAACCCTGTGAATATAAATACATACACATCATTTCCTACCCCTTTATGGCACAATTATTGTATTGGTAAATATGGTAGTGAAAGTACATGCGGACATTGTACTTCAAGCAACATTGTATTTTAAGCGTTCTGATTTTGACACTTCTAGGACATCCTCATATGATAGAGTATAAGTCATTGTCATTGATTAGTTGATGCGCCAATAAGTAGGTAAGAGAAATGACACTTACAAAATTAGAGAAATTATTAGATTTCTACTTTTAAAAATTAACTAGAATCATGATTTAGATTTGATTCTCATTTTGACTTAATATAAAGTAGTTTTAAAGAACCTCTGTTTTTAAATGTTGAAAATTAAATGTAGAACTATATCAGCCTCTCTAACTGCATCCTAGCTTCCTACAACTGTGTCACATTATCATTTTGGGGGAAATGAGGCATTCAACTGTCAATGTATCACCATATGGTCTGCAAAATCATGCCTGATGGTCTCTTGTATCTCTAGCTAACAGTTAGGGGCGTGTCTCGACAGTGACCTAATAGGGCAGAGGAAGGAATATCTGTGGTAATGTTTGCCTTTCTATCTATCTTTTTACTGGGATTCCTGTTACTATTTATAGCACAATAGAGTTACCCGATCGCGCTATCCTTCTTGGCCAACGCCTCAAAATTTGAGGGGTAATCAAGAAGGCACTGTCAAATGAAATCAAAGTTCCCCAGGCTGTCATTTTTGACCAAGAAACAGAAAAATAAAAAAGAAGAAAAAATGATCAGACTGGAACCCAGGCTAGGAGTCAACATGTGTTTTCAGCCATGTGGGGATGGGTCTTCCTGTTAGGTTAAACCATTACTAATCAGCAGTTAAGTGTATTAATATAAAACATAACACAGTAACTCCCCAACGCCAAGAATCAAACTAGCCAGCTTTCAGTTTTTAAAAAAGGAAGTCATCATAACCAAAAAGTCTTACCCTTAACCCATATATTACAGTGCTCCAGATAGCAGCCATACAGACGTAAATTTTGGGTCCATTTTCCCCAAATACGGATAGTGTTGAAAATTAGTATGTACCGAATACGGGTGTGTTTTTCCCTATATGGTATGTTTTTACCAATTAACCTGTAGTTTTCACCCATTTTGAATCATAAGACGCTTGATATTTGAACTGATTTGTCAAAATTTATGCGTTCAGAATCCAGAATCGACTTGCTGGACTGCTTACCGATGTTTTATTTTTGCCTCAGTATAAACTCCCGTGTTCAGTTATGTCCCCTTACCATGTCTTCCTTGAAGAACATGTGTTTCAAAATAATATGCGCGCAGAGACCACTCTCCAGAGTTTGCTATCAGTTTGGTCCTTGTAATTTCATGTTAACCTGGTCAATGTAGAAAGTGAAAGTAGGAATTTCTCGGCTTTAAAAGCGCAGCATGTTTACAGAAGGCAATAAAACAATCATCCCAATATTCTTGCCTACGTGCATATATAATATAGGGACATTGCCATTATGATTGATGGATGATCAAACTGTACATGAAGACAGCAACAACTTAAGCTGTTTTAAATACAAGTATAAGCTTTCATAAAAAATCTGGCTTTGCTTAGATTGAAAACTGCTGGTATTTGGACCATTACCGTACTGATGGTAGTCAAAATTATTTGGAGCACTGTTAAATACATTTTTTAAAAACATAACTTTTCATGAAATCTGAATTGCTCTCTTCTAGGACACTACAAGTGAATCAAGTAATCAAAATTCTGGTACAGATGAAGCAACATGCAGCTTGGCTTCTACAGACGATTCAGGGAAAACAGAGAAAACAGAGGCCAAAATCAGTAAGTTTCTTATCATGGACGTCTTGCACCAAAGGCTACCTGTAAGATCGCAGTTAATATTCTGATCAGATCTACCCTACTTCACCAAAGAAGCCTTACCATCATCAACTTTTACTATATGCTGATAGCCTTTGCAAACAGTCTGGATTCCGATTAGGACCAATACAATGTCAGTCCTGATCAGATTCCAAACTGTTTTACACTCTGATTGTGTTTTTGAATGAATGTTGTGAAAATGTAAATTTTGAAAGCAATAGGGCGCTGGGTTGCTCACCTGAAAATGACTGTTTATAAAGGTAAAGGAAAACTCTGGAGGTAATTAAATAACTCATAAGTAAGGCTAACTTTGAGATGAAATGTTATCCACTGTACAGATTTGAATGAAAATCACTGCGTCATAATCAGGACTATTACAGACTACTTCTAAAGGTTAAATTGTCCTGGATTCTTCAAAGTGGAAACGTGAAAACAGTATACCTACACAAACAAATTTTGGGGGGGGGGGGGGTATAATAAGGTCGCTTTTAACATGGTTTTTAGCAGATTGCCGATGGATTATTCTACAGGAACTAGAATTGTCAGAGAACCTGACTATAGCCCCACTGCAGTGCTTTGCATGCAGTAAGGCCAGAGTTTCTCAGGATAATGAGTGGTAACACAATTCTGACATCAATCAAGGGCCATATCTCTCTTACAAATTTGTGAAAAATTACAGCTAACAATTCAAACGTAGATCTTGTCAGCATAAATAGTTATATAAAGTTTGGTCAAAAATTGTCCATTTGTTCTTAAGATATTGAGCGGAAACGAAATTTTGGAGTAAATCAAGGGCCATAACTCTGGTACAAATGAGCAAAAAATGTAGTGTAACAATCCCGACGTAGATCTTGTCAATATGAAAGCACATATAAAATTTGGTGAAATTCTGTTCGTTTGTGCTCAAGAGTGAAGATATTGAACAAAAACGAAACTTTGATGTAAATCAAGGGCCATAACTCTGGTACAAATGTGTATAAAATATTGTGTAACAATCCTAAGCTAGATCTTGTCAATATGAAGGCATACATAAAATTTAGTGAAATTCTGTCTATTTGTTCTCAAGATAATGAGTGGAAATGAAATTTTGACGTAGATCAAGGGCCATAACTCGGGTAGAAATGTGCGAAAAATGATGTGTAAAGATCCCAGCGTTATTCAAACTTTTCATACTGTAGGCATAGAGTTCTGGCCCAGTAATCGAGTGTCTAATAAAATCAATATGAATCAGTCAACGACCCCACCACTGGGCCAGAACACCTGATATACAGAACTATGCGTACAGTATGAAAAACTTGAATAACTTTCAAAATGCTCCAGCCTAGACTCAAGTTGTCGACATGCATGTATTCATGCTAAAACTGTTGGGTAATTTTGCATATTTTGTTGTCTGCAGTTTTTTATATTGATGTCAAGAAAAAACGCCTCATCTAAAAATAAACGTGAATTCAGACTAAAGTTATGAATTTTAGTGCATTATAACATCTTCTCAGTCAAGCGTATCTCATGAAAACAAAATTGCTAAAAGAATATTTGAGGCTGAGAAAACGACCTCAGTTTGAGACAGGGGTCACCATTTCCTGCGGCATAAGATTGTAGCTACATTTGCTTGTTTCCAGACACAATCTGTTTACAGGAAAAACGTGTTTTACCATTGTAAAACAGTCTCTATTTTACCAAAAATGCGTTTATAATGTTTTTATGCGTCTTCTGAACAAAACAACTTACCCCACCCACCTTTTCGCCATGCATTTCAGTAAAACTTAAATGTCATGACTCTGCAAAGAGGGTGAAAATATTTTTACAAATCCTTTGCACAGTCTTTAGTCTTGCTGAGCAAACGCAGTCTGGCACGTGTTCCATACGGCCGTTTTGGATAACGTTAATGTAGACTGGGCGTTACAGCTCATCTTAAATAACGTAATTTTATGTAAGCATATTCTGTGTACATTACCTAATGTACCCACTTATCATTTTTTCTATTACTTAAAGCAAAACGAGAATGTTGGCAAGTTTCGTAAACGGACTTTACATTTTGTCTTCAATATGACGTCATAATTTCATAAAGTTATTACTCGCAAGCACAACTGTTTGAAAAAATGATCCAAAATTTGTTCATTGTTTAGCGTCATTAACGGCACAAACTGGGTGCAAAATCAAATTGAAATCATAAGCGATCTATGCACAATGCCGCCATGTGTACTTTGAGCCTGCATGGAGTCACCAGAATAACGTGTCACCTGCATATCAAATTAAAGTCATTCTCCAACATCGCCCAACCTCTACATAAAGAAGCAGTAAGTGGATGTTCATTTTTATATATCATCGCTAAGAAATCAGTGATAATGAGTGAGGCGTTTTTAGTTGACTCATTATATATAAAAAAAACTTATTAAAAAATTCAACAGTACCGTTAGAGTTTGAAGTGGATTGATTCAATATCAAACACATGATCCTTATCTGGGCCCTAACTGTTTGCTTATGCTTACTTTGACATCAGATGCTATACAAACAATAACAAGTGATCATGCCAGTTATTTCAAAGAGAAGGTTACACGCTAGAGAACCACTGTACTCAAACAGCCTAGTCATCGTGTGATGGTTGCAGTCGATGAGTGCACAAAATAGTGTTTCAAGCTGGTAATAAAAGGTAATATTTTGGTCAATTTTTTACTTCTGAAAATATTCATCACAAATTATTATAGTCACTTCAGCGCCAGAGTTATGCCAAAAATGTGTTTTTTTTATCCAGAAAAGAGGATGAAAGAAATTTTGCTTATGTTCTGGAATTTATATTTACTTAACCTATCATAGAAAAATACCAATCCTTTTTGGAAGTTCAGATTTTGAACTTTTTTCACATTAAAGTACTGTTATCTTTCATTTTAACTTAAGTAAGCATAAATTCCAGAACATGAGCAAAAATTTCTTTCGTCCTCTTTTTCAGGTTAAAATCACATTTTTTGGCATAACTCTTGTGCTGAAGCAACTATCACTCAACCCACAAAACAAATGTTAAGCAGATGCATAGCTGGATTTATAAGTGAATATAATTCAGGATGATTATTTTCAGAAGTAAAATATTGACCAAAATAATATTATTACCCTTTTAAACAGCTAGGCACACTATTTTGTGCACTCGTCGACTGCATCAAACACGTGATGACTGCACCTTTCGAGCTGCACCTTTCGAGTACAGCGGTTCTCTAGCGTGGGACCATTTATAAATTGCAGGAACACTCAATTCTGAGGGATTTAAAACAGAGACCTCATTGGCCATGATATACATTACTTTATCAGTCTTTACCTTACTCCAGTATGAATGTTAGGCATACAATAATTATTTGTTTAGTGGTTTTATGTTCAGAGACACCTCTGGTATCTTTGATCCAAATTCTATGTATTCTAGCATACTGGATAAAATGTTGTTACATAGCAGGCTATACATCTGGCCTAGTTAGTTTGAATCCTGATGACTTGATTTCAATCTAACGTAATGTTTTTTTATCTTTCAGTGAAGAACACAAGACTGAAAAAGGCAATAGCAACAGCTGCAGATGCAAAGAAAATGAGTACAAAGGAGTGTTTGGACAAGTGTTTGGAAACCTTGGGCTTGAGTGAAGTGAAAGCTGCAAGGTTGAAATATTGGACCAAAAGTCCAAAAGAGAGAACTGAATGGATGATGGATAAGATAGAAGAATCAGCCAAAATCAATGGCAAGAAATTTTTCAGTATCTTTCATGGGAAATCTGCATGCATGAAGTGCTTTTGTTTGCTATACAATATAAGCAAAACAGTTTACTATAAAAATCAAAATAAAATGCAATCAGGAAGAACATCCAGTGGTATCAAAAAACAAAGAAGAAGATCAGAGCCACAGATCGAGGCACATTCATGGTTGAATCATTACAGTACCTGTTTCGGAGACAAAATGCCTGACAGAGATGAAATCTTCTTACCCTATAAATTTCGAAAAAGGGCAGTTTATGAAAAATATTCCTATGAAAAGACTCAAAAAATGAAACAACCAGTGGCCCTTTCATCTTTCATGAGAATGTGGAAAAAGGACTTTCGCTGGCTCAAAATCAAAAAGGTAAGGAGTCAAACACTCATTTATGGATGCATATGATTATCATAGATTCCCCAGCTGGCTACCACACATTGACACTGGAATAGCTTAGAACTTTTTAAAGCATTGTGGGGAATAAGGCTTCAATGTACAAGTGCTGCCTGGTTAAGTGTTTTCTTCAGTCACCGCTTTTCTGTGAAACAGCTAAAATTTGGAATTTATATCATTTTATGTCAGAATTCTTATCACCGTTTTCTTTAGGGTTCAAAAAATAAAAAGAAATTGGTGAAATTACCATTTCAGACTGCAATTTCCTCTCATCAGGTTTTGGGAATGATCTCAAAAAAGTGTGAGGTATAGAAAATATACCACACCAAATATGGCCCGTTTCTAATGCAACTGATTGGCTGAAAACAAAAGGAAGTGGGCTGGTCATGGGCTAATATCTAACATCTGATATTGCTGTATCTTGTTTGTGTTTGAATTAGGGAACTTTATTGTCACTGACAAACAATCTACAGTAGTGATACAAAAGCTTTCTTTCATCCTCAGCCAACTATATGAAAGATCGCAATAAAGTTTAGCTAGAAACCCAAGAGATAACTACAAAACCCTATTTTGGTCAAACATTGGCATATCAGACTCAGAGTGCTGGTGTGACCTTAAAAATATGACAGAACTCACCCTGCCATTAGCCACTGTAGCCATTTGCTACTAAAAATAAAGAGTGGCTACAAATATAAGTCATTGGCTAAAAGTACACTCTTACATATCTGCGAAAAAGTGTATTTTGATCAGCTTTTGGATTTTCCAACAATGCTCACACTTTATTATTGTGCTATATTTAACTCTTTGAATGCTGGATTTTTTCAATACCATCAGGGTGTCAAACAGTTTGGATCCAGATTAGGTCCGACATTTTGTCGGGCCTGATCTGGGTCCAAACTGTTTGCAAAGCTTATCAGCAGATGAGAAAAGTAGCTGCTAGCGGACAAAGAGTTAAATGCAGAACAACTTCTTGATACTACTTCCTGGCTAAAACCTAGGCTAAAGTCAATTCATAATTGGGCTCCAACTTTTTCCATTTGGCTAAAGTGTTGGCTATACAACAAATTATCAGCCAGGGTTAGCCCTGTAAGACAAGGTCACCAAATTTTAATCAACTGTTATTCCTCTCTTAACAATAAATTTAAAGCAAGTTTGGTTAAAATTGAACAACCAGTTCAAAAAGTTGTGTGTGGAAAACTGGCTGATTTTGTCTTCATAGGATGGTGACCTTGAAAATTCTGTCAAGGTCACTGAAATCTAACCAACTAATCCCACCCATGTCCATCAATATATTTTATGAGAGAAAAGAAAAAGTTTAAAGAAATTTGTACAAACGGTTAAGTTTGACTGCGCAGTCTCGCACAGACCGCATGATTTTTTGCTTTTTACACTTTGAATTTAAATCAGTGTAGCTTACAGAAAAGTATGTCATTTGCGCATTAAAACAGCTCTACATTTGAAAGAAAACTTACCTACAAATGTTATTATCTGTGGAGGCTACAATATTCAAATGGATGTTAATGAAATTGAATAATTGTTTAAACTAAAACCAAAATATTATCTGAAATGTATATACATGTATGTTTGTTTTTTCATTTCAGACAAACGCTTTTTCGAAATGTGATAAATGTACAGCTCTAGAAAGGCAGCTGGAAGGTACCCGTGATTCGAAAGAAAGGGCTAGTATAAGAGAGCTCATTGATGCTCATAATAACAGACAGATGTAAGTCAGAATCTTAGTTTTCATAGTATCAATGCAGTGCAAATAAGAAGTATGAGGCCATCCTTAAAAATATTCTTTGTTTGCTATCACACACTGACTCACTCAAAATACCATCTTCCAAAACTATTTTATGGCCGTTGAGGATTTCTTTTTAAATTCTAATTCTAATTTTAGACATTTTTTCTTTTTCTTTATTTTGAAGATCTTTTCAGCAACTAAATCAATGAAAAACAAGGCCATTGGCCTTTTGGTTCCAGAGAATAAGATATTTAAAGGGTTTCTACCATATATGGGTGTTGTGGCCATCTTGGTCATGTGACCAGATCAAGTTTGGCTAGCCTATCATAAGGAGTTTTCAAATGAAATTTTAGTTCAATTGGCCTAGTGGTTCCTGAGAAAACTCTGTTTTAATATGTTGATGGGACTCCAATATGAGTGACCTTAGCTGAAAGGTCAACCTTGACCTTTGGAACTAATTTATAGTCATTGTCGCATTAGGTTTAACATATCAAGTGAGAAGAATTACTTCGGTTCCAACAGTATTAAAAAAATCAACTTTTCAAAAAGTTTCCCATTTAAATGCATAAGGAAGCAAATTTGACCTTGACGTTAAGTAGGTCAAGGTTAACTTAGGATCATAATTTGAACAAACTTGGTAGGCCTAACATCCCCAATGCTACATACCAAGTCCCAATATCACAGGCCTTCTGGTTCTTGAGAAGATTTTTAAATTGTTTTACCATATATGGGCGTTGGGAATATTTTGCATAAATTTTGGCGAACAAGACAAAGTTAAAGAAGGCAAAGATAAGGAATGAAGCCAAGTATGCTATTCTTCAGGAATGAAGCCAAGTATGCTATTCTTGTTGAGATGTTTATTATTGTATCACTCCCATTTTTGTGCCAGCTACAAATTCATGGACTGACTTTAGAAAACAAGAGGGTTCTAGGTCCCAGATCGCTCACCTGAGTCCTCTAAGCTCCATCTGCTCCTGTGCCATTTTGTTCACGGGAGCAGAATAGTTTGGCAATTATGATAGCAGGCATTATGAGGAACATTTCAGTAAAAATTGTATAACCAACTCTGAAATGGGCACATACTACTACAGGTAAAAAAAAAATAAAAATGAAATTCTGCCTATCTCATATAGCTGTTTTTCAAAAAAGTCACCTGAGAAACTTTTGTTTTGTTTTAATTGATTTGATTCTTTATGTCCCATCAACAATCTTTCAGTTATAAAGGGAGGAGTCTTCCTGGGTTAAACCAGTACTAAGCTAGGGTCAATGTTCTTGCTCAAGGACACAACGCAGTGACGCCGGTGAGGCTCGAACCCGCGGTCCCTCCATCTTGAGCCAAACACTCTACCACTGATCTAGCCTGAGAAACACTTGTTTATTTTTTTAGCCTTAGTCAAACTTACCGGTAAGGTGAACTCAGACCATTTGGACCTGCATGACCATGCATAGATGTTTACTTGGACGTCAAAGTCATCAAAACAAACAAAAATATACCAAAAGGTTATGAATATAGTGCTAACCTAATGAAAGATTAATTTCTTTTGAAGGGAAGAAAGACAATACTATTACAATAAAAGAGAACAATCAAAGCAATTTCCTGATGACTACTTGAGCATTATAATTGATGGAATGGACCAATGTAAGTATATATATGAGCCATGACATAAGATTTCCAACAATGTGGTATTTTGACAAGTGTAGACTCACACGAGCCAAAGCAGCCTTCTCTTAAGCTTAGAAACTCCAAATGATGTTCAGTCAGTAACTTAACAGTCACAGAATATTCAAGCGACTAGCAAAGGGTCTGATCAGACTGCACATATGTGCAGGCTGATCTGAGGCTTTGCTGGTCGCACATACCACATTGTTGGAAATCCCATGTCACGGCTCAATTATGTAGTTGTATGTAATTTATACCATTTTTAAGCTTCTCTAGTTTAAACATATTTTATTGCCAAAATATTTACTGCAATGGGGTTGGGTCACAAGTTCTCACAACCTTAGATTCGGCCCTTACCCTGCATTCTATATACAGTAGAACTTCCATGGCTCGAATGGAGGTAGTTCAGAGATCAATGTTTAATCTCCAAAACTAAATGTATGTCACTTGAACTGAAGAAAATGACATGATAATTGAATAATGAGCCCAAAAAATAATAAATAGTGAATTATAAATGAGGACTTAAAAAATAATGAACAATCTTATTTTTTTAATGAATTGAAGAAAAAAGTAATGAATAGTGAGTAATTTCTTTGCCACTTTTCTTACTTTTAATGAACAATTGGTCATATTTTAATGAATAACCCAAAATTTTAATGAGATGAATAATGGGCTAAATTTTTAATGAATAGTGAATACCAGATCCCCCCACCCCCCATCCAGACCCTCATATTAATGCACCCTAAACATTTTTTTGTTTGAAAAGGACTAATAGAATGAGATGCTTTTTCATCCTGGAAGAAGTAATTTTATTTACAGGTATTAAATCTGAAGGCTTCCTAAATAGTTGAAAACATGGTAAGCATTAACATTGGTTAAATTCAGGTACCCTGCCATCTGCTCACTGACAGAAATGTGGGAATCAGTTCTTGAAATCAGAGCGAGCTAGAAAAAAACTTTTTTACTTAAACTTTATTCAAAATGAAAAAGTAGGGCATCATTTTAAGTAAGAATAAGTAGCAGCACAAAAAAAATCTTTTCCCTAATTCCCTGACATTTGCATTTTTTTCAAAGGATCATTGACACTTGCTATGGGTAAATGCCTATGGTTTTCAATAAAAATAAAAGTTTGTCAATCGTCCCTTTCTTCACCATGAAGCTACCCTGACCTCAGTGCTTCATGGCAGTGAAATCCATTTTTGATATTAAATGGTTCAAAGATGTAAAACTTTGGGTAGAACAATCAGTTTTACATTAAAATATATAGAAATTAGAAAACATTTTTTAAAATATCAACCCCACCCCCTGTGTACCAGCAAAAGCTTTTGCTTGTATATGTGTTACCATATTTTATACATATTTTACGTATGGAAGTGGCTTGCTAGTACAAGGGGGTAAAAGACGTTCAGCTGCCCAAAAACCCAGGGCCTAAGCCCATAAAATGCTTTTTCTACCATATTAGAACTGAATGACAGCAACGAAGTTCTCTAGAACCAAACACCTAAATTGCTAAATGCATTCTGTGCTAGTTTAATATTAAGTACATAAAGATTAAGAGTACCACTAGCAAAGTTTATGCATTTTTTCATGAGAAAAAAAAATCAGCTATTTAATGACATTTTCTTTTGCAAACGTCCTGTACTTTTATCTATTTGCATGCTAGGGAATTGCTCATGTTTTTATTTTCGTCTGCTGATTTTCTTTAAAATTAAGTTTTTTACCAATAAACAACCCAGGACCACTTTGAGAGTGTCAAACAGTTTGGATCCAGATCAAACCGACTTTCTGTTGGTCTTATCCTGGGTTCAAACTGTTTGCAAAAGGCTATTGGCAGATGACAAAATTCTCCACTGGCATGCAAAGAGTTATAGCAGGTAAATGTATTATCTTACAGAGATAGCTTTCAACTTGGATATACATGTATACCATAAATATTCAGACACTTCACATTTCGACAGGCAATGCCCTTTAATAAAAGCAAAAGTACTATACAAAGGATCTAGTTCGAATCAGTTTTACTTTCCAATACTAAATGGGACACTTTCTTTCCTTCAAAAGTATTTATTTCTTTTGTTGAGCTTTCAGTTTTGCATTATTTAGGTACATTTAGTCAAAAATGTACAGGTTACTTCTAATTTATCTCCCCTAAATCATTTCATTACAAAACCTTTTTTTTTTTTAAATCAATTTCATCAATTATCGTGATTCGTTAATACTCTGCATATGATCTGTTCAATAGATATTACCATGCCTACCAAGTAAATGCAAAAATCACTTTTTAATTCACTTTTCATTGTCATGAAATTTCAGACTCCCTCCCCTTTCTTCCCACCATATCTCTCGAGTACGTAGAAATTTAGAAAATATTTTGCTAGCTGGCTCTTGCCATTAGATTCACCTATTGCACTGATACTACATGCATCACACCAGAAGCTCATAAACAGTGTTCTGGGAATCAGAAAAATAGGGGTATAAGGCCCAAACTGTCAATGATCCTTTCCCTAACAGCTCTCAAAATTCCCTGACAATTCTCTGACCTTGAAAAAATTCAAGTTTCCCTGACTTTCCCCTGACGCATGGCAACCCTGTAAATGCTCACTTAATTGGTACTGATTGCTGTTTTTTTTCTTTTGCAGCTAAAACAAATCTTCCCCATTTCACTGGCCGAAAAGCAAAGGTAAGTTATCTTCCTATATTTTGCAAAAATACTTAAACCAACTGAAGGCATATATGACAATTATGAATATCAAAAAAGGATCTAGCTTTCCAATTTTCCCTTATCCCATGGTGATGCCACATGTAAGTTGGCTTGAGCTGGCCAAGTGGTTCAGAAAATGCAACATTATGAGCCATAAGTAAACCTGTCTTTGAGGTTTAGAAATCATAACAATTCAAACTGACATACTCGGCAACAGAGACCAGTTTAAGTCTTCAAGTTTAAGATTTGGCAAGTAAGAGTATTAAATATACTATCAAGGCAACAACAAAAAGAGCTGGTGTAGATGCACAGGCTGATCTTCCCCTGATCAGGCTAAAGTGGGAAATTAAAACCCCAGCACATCAATGGCACTGCAATAACACATTGTAGGTCAAATCTCAGCACTTAAGCCCAGCTATGTCCCCAGTATCCCAAGCCCCAATGCACAGGGCTTACAAATGACTGGTGCATAATGATGAATCAATGCAAATTTGGTCAGAATATATCCACTAGCTGTTCAGACAGAATGCAGATAAGTTTCTTTTTACCGCGGGTGGGGGTAAATTTAGGTATCGTTTTGGTTGAGGAAAAGTCCTGCTGTATGGACCTGCATGTGTGCTAATCTTTCAAATATGTACAGTTTTATTTGAAATATCAAAGAGGTATAATTTAATTTAATATTCCTGTGGTCATATGGCTTTAACAGCATAAGAAATAAGAAAGTGTTGTTTAGTTTTTATACCCGCTTTTTCGTTAGAAAAAAAGGGTATATTAATTTCGTACCAAAGTTGGTCCGTCGTCCGTCACATTTCTTGTAATTGTATCTTCTCCCAAACTGTTGGATGAAGCAACTTTAAACTTTGTAGATGCATAGATCACATGATGAAGAGGGTACTGGGTGTCATTTCGTGTGAAATACTGTATTTTCTTGTAAATGCATCTCCTCATAAACTTTTGGAAGTAGAAACTTCAAATTTTGCCTGTGCATAGGTCACATGATGTCCAGGGTACTAGGCAACACTTCATGAGACCTTGACCCCAAGGTTAAGGTCAAATAATGTATTTTCTTGTAAACGCATCTCCTCATAAACTTTTGGAAGTAGCAACTTCAAATTTTGCCTGTGCATAGGTCACATGATGTCAAGGGTACTAGACAACACTGCATGTGACCGGGGTCACGGTCAAATAATGTATTTACTTGAAACTGCATCTCCTCCTGAACCATTGGACATAGCAACTTCAAAGTTCGCAGGTGCATAGGTCACATGATGTGGATGGTACTGAGCAACATTTTGTGTGACCTTGGCCCCAAGGTCAAGGTCACATAATTTACTTTTTTTGTAAATCCATCTTCTCTTAAACTGTTGGACGTAGCAACTTCAAATTTCGCAGGTGCATAGTTCATATGATTTGGAGGGTACTGGACAACATTTTGTGTGGCCTTAACCACTAGGTCAAGGTCATTTAATGTATTTTCTTGCAAATGCATTTCCTCCTTAATCATTGGACATAGCAACTTCAAACTTCACAGGTGCATAGGTCACATTAGATAGAAGGTACTGAGCTACATTTTGTATGACCTTGACCCCAAGGTAAAGTCTATAGGTAAAAAAGCGGGTATTTGCGATGGTGTATCATCGACTGCTGCTCTAATTTATTTTTCAGTTCGTGGGGAGGCGTGATTATTTAATATTATCTTACTAAAAAGACTGTAAAAATTGCTAAAATTTTGCAACACAAAATAATAACTCACGAGAAAAAAAAATATAGAAAATCTATCTTTTGAAGCATGCTTAATTAGTGTTTTATCAATATGTGACATTTGAAAATGAAAGCAAAATTGTCTACAATTACTGGTTTGCAAGTGAGATATTCGAATATGTGTTTGTATAACTGCAAAAATGGGCTTGTTATATATTTCTTATTTACTGATGACCTCACATTTATGTTTGAAATTAAGATTTTCATTTTAAAAATTAAGTAACAATCAATTATTCTTATCTGAATGAGATACAGAGAAGAAACGTAAAAAAACAATATAGGCCGTTTAACCTTTTCGTCTATTTCTCTTATAATGCTTTCACATTTCAAAATGTGAAGAAAATTTATTTTTTGGTAAAAAAAAATGCCCAGGTATCTGTAGTGACCTTAAACTAGTTTCACGGTACCAACCTCATCCTAAGTTCTGATGTAAATCAAGACTCATAGATGTTTGAATTGCATTAAAGATCCCTAGCTTATCAATTAATTATTTCCTAGAACATATAAATCAAGATACAAAAAGGAGATCAACAAAGATTAAGACTCAACAGTACATAAAACTGAACACCGGAGCAAAAGAAATCCAACAGTTAAACCCTGATGGTCCTAACAACACAGGGATGAGAATCTTCCTCTGTTTAGAGGATTTCCTCTTTTTTGACCAAAATTTGCTGAAATAAATTGTTTCAGGTTTGACCCAATATGTTAAAATCTGTTGCATTTTGAAGGGGGTATAGGGGGTTTCCTCTTTTTTGACAGGAATTCCTCTTTTTTGAAAAAAATCCTGTTCTCATCCCTGCACAACAGCCAAAGCATCAGGCCCCAACCATCCCATCTATAGATAAGTCTTTAAGTCAGAACTGTTATAGAGTCTGAAGTACCATGCCAGTGATTTTATTGCCTTTTTCGGGATACAGCCTGTGTCTTTTGAATTTGGGAATAAATCCCAATAAAATCCTCAGGCTGGGAA
Source organism: Loripinus fragilis (assembly GCA_964019695.1). Taxonomy (NCBI): domain Eukaryota; kingdom Metazoa; phylum Mollusca; class Bivalvia; order Lucinida; family Lucinidae; genus Loripinus; species Loripinus fragilis. Next base: position 10,785,494 of record OZ026518.1, on the reverse strand, counting down.
AAAATTCTCCAAAATTGGGAAAATACAGGCCTTTTTTGGATTGGGAAGCAGCCTGAATTCGGCTGTAAAATAGGCAAAATAAAATCACTGCATGCTAGCATGCAATTTAAGTCATACTAGACCAGTCATGTCATTCATTATATGCTGCAAAAAATCTTACTTTATGTTCATATTGGTTATATTTCAGAGTTTAGAAGCAACATATATTCTAAAAACACATGTGCAAGGTGTCATAAATCACGGCCAGAATCGATTTTTTCCATTTATCGACATTAATGAGTACTGTCATGATGCCAATCTTGTTGTCAATACTGTGTTGAAAGTTCTAAAGGAAAGCATTGGAAAGGCAAGTACTGAAATTTCTTTATATAGTTTTAGGTGTTGAGTAGTTCATGTGATTATTTACTTGACAAATCTTGTTATTGCATTGAGTTTAAAGAGAAATTAAAATTTCAAATATGGGTTTAATAAGCAATTTGTCCATTTTTCGGAATAAATTTTGAAGATAGAATCTAATCAAGGGTGTATTTTCCTGAAATTTTCAATTGTAAAGAGACAAGAGAATCATTAAATATAGTACCGTAAAGATTCTATTAGAGGCTCATGCTCTAATAGAGGCCCATTCTCCAGTTTGGACACCAAAAATGCTGATTTTTCAAGAAAGTTTCCAAAAAAATTGAGCCTCTAATAAAGGCCCACCCACGAATATTTGGGGGAAAATTGGTCCTATCTTATGCAAAAATATCTCAAATTAGTTAAGGTAGCAGCGAATTTCTTGTTGTCCACCTTCAACGAATATCCCTCTAAGGTACATTGTTTTTGACCCTACTTTCATTTTGTCTGGAAATACCTACCCTCCCTAGCAAGTTTGTGAACCCCGTACTGTGTTATGCCCTGTACAGTGCATATTTAAAGTTTAATCGATACCTAGCAAGGAAATAACTGTTTATCGTGTCAATAGTCTTCTACCTACGGACTTGGTGATACTAGCATCTCAAGATGGCAACCCTTACCGATAAATTGGAGCTATAGACTTTTCTTGCACTTGTAGCCTCTAATAGGGGCCCACCCCCATCTCTGTGACCAGTTATGATTCTAAAAGACACCCAGTGTTGTGCCTAGGTCAAGAATTCTGGGGAACACCAGTGTCCCCCTACTTGAATTTCAGAGGGACATTTGCAAATTCTGGGGGACACACCAAATTCCATCTGATTTTTACCTGTAAAATTAAAAACAGTTTTCCGGAAATTTATGTTCATTTTTATTTACATTTGAGCTCGATGAAGATAGTTTTGGCTCAAGAAGAGGTGCAGATTACAGTGAAGTAGTTTCTACATTGCCATAGTTTTGAATTCCCCAGCAGATATTCTATTTCTACATTAAAATAGAGTTTTCTGGCCTTCAGCTGAATAAAATTTGCTTTTTCCGCCATTGTTGATGCGTTGGACTGGTTGAAAAATCAATATCCAATGCAACATGTATCATCATAGACTGGTTCTCTCCCTTTAATAGCTTGTCAGCATATTAAGACAGGTAACTACTACCCGCTGCGGCCATTGCGCCTACGTATAGCATACACGCTGACGTCATGAGTGACATGGTATTGGAAAATACCCTTGACATAAAGTGCATTTTTTAAACAAGCCGTTTTATCAAGTATATTTTGTTCTGAGAGTTTACATTTTTTTTCTTTTACTTAATTATCAAATTATAGCAACTGAAAAAATGCTGAAGTTTGTGTTGAAAAATCTTTTCTGGGGCATGCGCAGTCGGATGAGTAGGATTCATTACTTGTAATGAAATAGTCGTTACCAGTCGTTATATGCGTAGCGGAAGTGGAGCTTTATCTACATGGGGAACCAATCTAGTATCATCAGAAAACACATGTGCACAGTCTAAATTACTTCCCTTTTACTGGGTTACGCTAAATACAGAAATGGGGTTTAAATAGCGAATTTTCGTGGGCGTGCCCGTAGGCCCGCACTGGGTGCATTTTTAAGGGACAACGACGGTAAAATTGCGGGAATCCCGCAATGCCGTGCTCTAGGCACAACACTGGACACCCGGGCCTGTAATAGAATTTATGGTTTTTCTTTACTATTATTGGAAAGGAGTTACTTTTCTTAAAACAAATGAGAAATTCAACAGATGAAAAGGGCAACTGTTTATGGTTAAAATTCTTAGAACCATGTGGTTTTAGTGACTAACAAAATTTGACAAAAAAATTGAAAAATTCTAATTTTCCATTCTCAAAATGACTACAAAAAAAATAAATTCAGACATTTCTTTTGATATTTGAATATGTGGTTTTACTGCGTGATTTGCAGGCTTTAGATTTAAAAATTTTATTGGCTCGCTACGGGACTTTTTAGTTAAGAGTGTGTAACAGAAAAAAAAATTTTATTTCTCAGCCAATACACATGTTGTGGATACTCAATGGAACTGCCTCATTGAGACGGTTCATTTTGGTGTCCAAAACCTATGCTAGAAATTATAGGTAAGAAATGTTGACAATTTTACAATGATTTTTGGGTGTGTAGCTGATTATAGCAAGTGACTACTTTTCTCAATTCCAAAAATGATTGGCTTGCTTATTTGCTGAAATGACAATGGAATACAATTAGTGATTTAACAAACTATTGAGTATCTCAGAGGTCTAAATTTCTGTTTCGCTTGAGGCTTCACGGTGGAGGGTGTGGATCCAGATCAGCCTGGCTTCTGAAGCTGGCTGATGACAGATCTGCTGTTTAGCTTGTTTATTTTTGCTTGGTTTGTGTGATATGATTGTGATTTGTTTTCACATGCTTAATATAACAAGTGGTGGCAACTTCTCCCCTGATTTTGAGAGAAAAATTACTGGCAATTAGCTAGTGTTAAACTCACTGTAATTTTCTGAGGTTTGATTATTATTTCATTATTTTAGCAAATGCTAAATTCACTGAAATATCTGGAAATCTGATTTAGTCATCAAATCCATTGCAATACCATCGGAGTGTTGTCAAAAGTACTCAACCTAGTCAAATTTGAAGCTTTCATCAAATTGTGTTGTTATTTCTTGTTTCATGTATATATGTTGATTTTTTTTACTGGTACCCCTCCCAAGCTAGGGGTCAAGGTCGTTAATGAAAACCTTAAATACCTTCAAATTAATTTAAGTGCCACAAGTCCATCATTAATCATAAAAAAATCAACTTAATTATTGGCATAAATTTTAATAAAATAATCCCCTAAAAATACTATAGCCAGTATTCAACATAAAACATGTTCACTTTTGCTTTTAATTTTCTTTAGTTTATGGTTCGTGATAGTAAATTTCCATTTATGACCAACTAACTTGCTATTTAAAAGGTCCAAACAGTTTCTAACACTTGCAGAAGTAATCAGACTTATTTAACTGACTAGTGGCTAGTCTAGGTATGGGCCTATATCCCTAGATTCGAAGTATAGAGGTATGGAGATAAGGTCCCATGTCTTTAGATTATGAATGTAGGAATATTGGCCCCGTACCTGTAGACGGTCCACTGAGGTTTGGCTACGGGTATGGCTCTAAAATTTCATCCATATGTGGTAACAGTTATTTTACCGTTTGAGAAATCTAGTCCAACTAAAACTCATGTTGCAGTTTCTCATCTATTTGGTCGCATTTGTGACAGCTAGTCATGATAGCAAAATCTAAAAGATGCTAAATAAAACATCACAAAAGAAATTTCACACAAACATATGATTAACTATCTGACAATAAATATATAGCAAAATCAATCCTTAGAACAAACAGAGCATTTGCCACCTGTACATAATGTTAACTATCTCTGTTTGAATTTCAGAAGGGAACCTTACCAGGAACATTATACATACAAGCTGACAACTGTTTTCGAGAGAACAAAAACAAGTATGTTCTAGCTTTCTGTGAGCTGTTGATACGGATGAAAATCTTTGCTGAGGTAAGGGCTTTGGACCCCTAATTGGAAATCAGTGGGGCTTGATTTAATTAATGTGCAACTACCTACCATGCACGGTAAAATAAAATTATTAAAAAAAAACTTTTAACTAAAAATTGTCTGTCAGGAAGAAAAGAGTACATTATACATAAAATACACGAGAGATAAGAAGATGCATATATATTTCTTGCCAATTTCGTGCGCTGTGTTTTATTCATAAATATTATGCAGGTAAATTAAGGAAAAAACATGAATATTTACTGGGCCCTTCAAGGGCTTAAATCATCACAAAATTCATGAATATAGTTATATTTTGTTAACTGTTGATTTAATCTAATTTGTCTTAGACTTATGTATATATACAGGCGGATATAGTAAATCAACAGAGCCAATATATGCTGTAAATATTTCGCCTCTAGGCTAATGAAGTACACATATCCTATATTGGTCTTGGTTCATATATATATAAAAATGTGATTTTCCTAATATAGATCGCCAGAACATGTTTTTGTGTCCTCAAAAGTACCGTCTCATTGAGACAGTTCTTTTGAATACCCAAAATGTATCTTTCAGTTGAAACATATGAATATTCATGTAAAAGTGTACACTCTTATCTGGAGGTCTGAAAATCTAATATACTATATTTACTAGTGCGACATACAACTAATGTAGTACTTAACTATATTATTAGTGACATACAAAAAAGTACAGCACTACATTATGTGCATACATGTGTGATTATTTTCTTATACCATCCGTAGGAACATGTTTAGGTACTCAAAAGAACTGTCTCATTGAGGCGATTCTTTTGAGTATCAAAAAGGAATGTTTAATTTGAGAAACATGGAAGAAAAATAATTTAAGTATGCACAATTATTTTGAGGTCAAACACTATGCTTACTAGTGCGACGCACAGTGAATATACTGTACTATATCATGTGAGTACAAATCGGATTAAGTACACACTTTTATCTGGAGATCTGACACTCTAAAATACTATATTTATTTGTGCGATGTGCAGAAAATGTACTGAACTACACACTAAGCGTATTTTTACAAATTACATTTATTTTATTATATTTAACTGCATAACATTTACGCCATAGATGTTACGTTGTTAATGTAACGTTGTAACTATGTAATGCCTACCATTTTGAATAGTTCCTGATGATCTGTAAACCATAAACAGTGAAATGGGTAGAACAGAAGAAACTAGAATTGTCAGAGATTCTGACTATAGCCCCACTGCAGCGCTTTTCAGGCAGTAAAAAGGCCAAGTTCTAAAGATATTTCGCAGGAAAATCTAAAGATATTGATCAGGTATACATTCTGACACCAATAATGGGCCATAACTCTGTAACAAACTAGATCTTGTGAATATGAATGCATATTTAAAATTTGGTGAAATTCTGTCAATTTGTTCTCAAGATATTGAGCGAAACAAAATGTTGGATTAAATCAAGGGCCATAACTCTGGTAAGAATTTGTGGAAAATGATGCAGAACGATCCCAAGCTAGATCTTGTCAATTTCAATGCATATCTAAATTTGGTGAAACTCAATTTGTTCAAGATATTGAGCAGAAATGAAATTTAGGCATAAACCAAGGGCCATAACTCTGGTATAAATTTTAGAAATTGACGTGTAACGATGCCAAGCTAGAACTTGTCAATATCAATGCATATATGAAATTTGGTGAAGATATGTCAGTTAAATCTCAAGATATTGAGTGGAAAAGAAATTTTGGTGTACATAAAGAGCCATAACTCTGGTTCAAATGTGAAAAAATGATGTGTATCAATCCCATACTAGATCTTGTCTATGTGAATGCATATATAAAATTTGGCGAAATTCTGCCTATTTGTTCTCAAGATATTGAGGGGAAACGAAATTTTGGCGTAAATCAAGGGCTATAACTCTGGTACAAATGTAGGAAAAATGACGTGTTACAATCCCAAGCTAGAACTTGTCAATATAAATGCAAAGATAAAATTTGGTGAAATTCTGTCGATTTGTTCTCAAGATATTGAGCATAAACAAAATTTTGGCGTAGTACAAGGGCCATAACTCTGGCACAAATGTGGGAAAAATGAGTGTAACAATCCCAAGCTAGATCTTGTCAAAATGAATGCATATATACATATATATATATATATATATATAGACATCTATAAATAAGGTAGTCATTTGGTTTTAGCTCATTGTATCATATTGTTTGCATCTTTTCAGGTTCATTTATCATTTCTGTATGTGGGGCACACACATGAGGACATAGATGCACAGTTTAGTCATCTGGCAGGGATCTTGAAAACAAATGATGCAGTAACTCTACCAAGATTGTTGGCTTTGTTTCCAAATGCTGTGCAGCTCCGGGGTCTATACAATTTTAAAGAGTGGGTGGAGCCATACTTAAATGAAATCCAACACCACAGCAAACCATTGCACTTTCTCTTCCGAAAAGCCAGAGACGAAGATGTAGAAGTCTGCTATAAAGGACAGAACAATGCAGCATGGCTTTTACTGCCCACTTCTATTCTAACTGGAATTCCAGAGGGACGGCCAGCTATACTGAAGCCGGAATCAATGCACAAGATTGACAGCAAGCTGTTGCAGAAAACTATTGAAAAGTGTTGCCATCTCTTTCAAGAACCATCCAGTAAGACATGGTGGACAGGATATATAAATGGTATGCAAAATAAACTGTCAGTTATATAAGATAATATGTCTGACTTTAACCAGTAAACATGAACAAAACGTTGACCTTCTTCTTGATCCAGTCAGAATCTGTTTTCTTGATAATATATAATAGGAACAATATTGTTGGATACCTATTGAAGCCAAATTTATCTTGATATGTTTGACCGAATGGCAAAATGACATTAAATATTTACCAAAGATGAAGTTTTTCAGCAAAGATCCCACCAATGGATTCTCAACCACAGTATATAGTCCAGGGATTTTTTTTTGGTGTCCTCAGGGGCCGAAATTCGGCCCCTTTCCCAATGGGATTTAGGTGCCTTTTTTCCCAATTTGGATTTTTTTTTTTTAGAATTTTCACACACACACACACACACACACGCTACATAATGACAATCTACTAGAATTGCATCCTATTTTCCTTCAATTTAATGGCAATAGTATGTGTAATAGCTAATTTGTTTTTAAACTGACCAAAAAATGCTGTTCTTGTTTGTTTAGAAAATTTCCCAATTTAGTGGTTTACCGCGCTAATTTTCACAATCTGAAAGGCCCTAGGGCCCCTTCCCAAAATTGAAAAAAAAATCCCTGTAGTCATAGCTCTCATACACTACTCAGCCTTTTTAAGTGAAATTTCAAACTGATCAACTGGATGAAAAACCCTAATTAGGACTGTATGGCACAGGCCACATGACAAAAATGCCTACCATGCACATTGTAGACAATATCTGATCAAGAATTGTATTTCAATATCAAAAGGACAAATGACCTAAGCTTGGATCTTTATAACAGCAGGGATTTGGAACCTTTCATACAAACAGCAACAGCAATTTTTATAAATAATGAACATCAAATTAACTCTTTATCAGAGTGGACATTTTAGCTTGAATTTATTAAAATTCTGAATTAAAATAGAAAGTTACAGCTATTAATCAACGTTTATTCTGAGTTCTGATAAGCTGATGGAGACAGATATTTGGTATATTTAACTAATTTCCTGTACATTTTGGAGGTCCAATAAAGCCCCTAATATCATTGCAGACCAAAAAGAACTTTTCATAGGAAAAAAGTCAATAGATATGCAAACAAATTTGATAATCATGAAAAACAGCTATTTAGTTAATCTAGTTAACATTCATGGACTATCATTTTCTACTATACAAATTAAAGATTTTATTCTATATTTTTTAAAGTTAGGCTTTAAATTTTCTTCTCCTCTTGTCTTGTGTTTAAAAAAATATATTTATTGATTTAACAAAATTAATAATAAGAATGACACAGTTGTTAAATTGCTGATTAGATTTATTATTTAATAGAGCTCTGTTTTTTTTTGTTTTTGTTTTTATTTTGGGTGAAACATTGCTTTAATCACAATGATATGTCCACCACCATTGATCATTGCATTAGTACTTTATTTCAAAATTGCCCATAGCTCAAATGCATACCTTGTTTAATTGTGTGAAATCTGATATTGTTTAAAGCAAATGGCATGTTCTAATAAGGGGTTGCATTTCAGATTTACAGAATTTCAATGCTTGTGTCAACTTAAACCTTTGAAATGATAAGGAGTTCTTGTTAGAGCTTAAAAATCTTAAAGTCCTTTGATTTTCATAAACTACAATAGCTTTTACGTTTCTCTTAATTCAGAGATAGAGAATGTCAACACAGACCAGACTAGCATGAATGCCTATGCTGAAGTAAATGCAGAATGGGTCATGGAAGTCCTGCCGAAGCAAAAGCCACAAGACACAAATGACAAGACTGTGCCGGATAAAATTCTAGAGATGCTAGATCAGGAAATGGATGTTCCAAATGTGAGTCATACTCAATTATTTTTAACTTTGGCTATATAATTCATTCTGAAATCAAATTTACTTAAAGCCATTAAAACTTAACTTTTACAGTATAACCTTACCCTAGATTTAATGCCCTTATAGCATTTGTTTTAAATAAAAAGCATGAATTTATAGTCGCGATATCAAGGCATTATCCTTTTGTACTGATAAAGAATGATGGACAGGCTGAAAACAGTATACCCCCCTAAACTACGTTTGTGGGGAGGTATAACCATATAATCTAAATCACCTTATTTATCAGGGTATCAGATCTTATTAATGCCTGGTTGTTTGGTTTCAAACATCTCAAAAATTACAATATTGCTCTTTGTTTTACCCACACTCAGCCTGAAAAAAATGCCTCAAGGTTTTGACCTTTAAAATGACCACCAAAAGTTGGAGCATGAATATTGTGATAAATCATGACCAGAGGTTATGACCTAACAACTAATGTATGCCCATTATGAAATGATTCAATTTAATTGAAGTTTTAGTCATTTCTCAAATTAAGCGAAAACTTTGAGAAAAACTTAACAATTCGTCAGCATACCTCAAAAGTATTTGAAATGGCATCTTGATTTTAATTGCACAATTACATGTATAAAGATAAGGGAGCGCAGTGGCTAGTGGCTCAGTGGTAGAATGCTTGATTTGAGACTGAGAGGTTGCGGGTTCGAGCCTACTGGGCATCACTGCGTTGTGTCCTTGAGCAAGACAAATAAATCCTAGCTTAGCACTGGTTAAACCCAGGAAGACCTGTCCCTACATAACTGAAAGATTGTTTGATGTGACGTAAATTATCAAATCAAACAAACAAAAACATGTATAAAGATTGGCAAATCTACGTATAATAGATGCCAGTGATATGGCAATTTCATACATTCATTTTTTTGTCAAAAATCAGTTATTGTGGGTATGATGCTTTTGAACCCCTTTTCCAGCGTTGTCCAGTAGTGAATTCATACATTTGGTGAAGTTGAATTTGTGAAAATCTTAACATATCTACTGGGCCCTTCAAGGGCTTAAATCACAATTCATGTATACGGTTATTTTTTGTTGACTGTCCATAAAATTCAAATTGCCATGAAACCCTGATGAAGGCAAAAGCAGAAAGTTCTTAGTTTAAAAAAATCTTGGCACTGTTTTAATTTTGTTTTTATCATACTAAGTTTTTTGTTTTTTTTCAAATCAACTTAGCATCCTTTACTGGATTCAGTACCAATGAAAGATATTTTGTTTGGTGCTTTTCATTTGCCTCTCTCTCTCTCTTGCAGTTTAAGTTTAATAAATCTAAACATATAAGGTCAAACATTATATATATATATATATATATATATATATATATATATATATATATATATATATATATATATATATATATATATATATATATATATATATATATATTCAGAGATTCAGAGGAGCTATTTGTATTAATTGTATATTTTAATAGTTTTCTATCTTTTATTTTACAGGTCACGATTAAAAACAGGTAAATATTAGATTTTTAAATATCTTTGATTTTTGTTTGTTTTGTTGCTTTACGTCCCAAGTCAACAGCTATGGTCATGGTGGGAAGGTCAATTTACCTAACCACACTTTTTCCTGGGCAAGCTTGAACAAGCAGTTAACCAGTACTTCGTGCACATACGTTCGCTTGTAACTGACAACAACCCTTCTTGAAAGATTCAGCGGAAGGGAAGAGAATGACCGTAGAAATTATATCATGATCAATCTCCATGAAAGTATGGGACTGGGCCGGGATCGATCTCGCGACCCCTGGATCTGCAGTCAGACTCGCATCTGTTGCCAGACACGTTACCGACTGCGCTACACGGCCCGGTAAAATATCTTTGAGATGTGTACCTTTAAATATATGCATGCCAAACAGAAAAAATTAAACTTTGGTAAATAATTGGACGTTTTAATAATTAAGCAAATTATAAAAGTCACCTGGGAGTATTATTTTCAGGCAAGAGATTTGCTCATTTTTCTGACAAATATCTTATTGAAACTGGATCAGTGGTGGATAAATATCAAAGCAAAATGTACGTTTGCTAAGGATTTTACTTAAACTTCCTGCTGTAATGTCTTAAAATACTTATAAGTTTTGGCTAAATGAGATAATTGCACTCGAGATATTCTGAGCCTGAATGATCCTTGAAATTGCCTCTTCTCAAATGCATTTCTGAATTACTGACACTGTAATGGTTAGCAAAATCTGAAGAGCTACAAAACATGGAAAAACTGAAGTGCCACCTACCTGAATCACAGTCTGTATGAGTATTTTCATATGCTGGTCCAGCTCATCTTTCCCAGCAACACAAAAAAGAAGAAAGGACTATTTTCACTACCATTGATCTTTCTTTTCCAAATAGCATACTGAAAAACAAAACAACAGCAACAGGAGCAGAATAAAAAATAAAAACAAGAATATATATATTGATGCATTTGTTTATCTTGTCAATAACATTTTATTTAGATTGAACAGTTTCTGCCTATATTGCTGGAAACTCACAAATAAATGTTTGATTTTTTCTTGCTTGGTTAATTTTAAAAGAAGACTCATCAACATCATGTTCATGCTTTAAGGCTGTATATAAATGAATGCTCATAATTCATTTGATAGTAGGCCAGTCTGATTATCTGACCTCTGAAATGCAATAGTGAGGTGGTTGTAAGTAGTCTCACACTACCAAACTACTCTCAAATCAGGGATACACTAAGTAGGTGTAGCCAGATTCAGAGACATCTGCTGAGGTAGAATATTATGGGTGTTCTGCCTTGGTATGAGTGAAAAGTCCTTGAATGCAATATAAAGTTCAAACCAACCTAACAAATAAAAATGCTCAATGGTAGAGTGTTTGACTCAAGAGGGAGGGGTTGTAAGTTTGAACCTCACCAGCATCACTGCATTGTATCCTTGAGCAATACACAATCCTTGCTTTGTACTGGTTCAACCTAGGAAGACCTGTCAAGACATAACTGATAAATTGTTGATTGGGATGTAAAGAATGAAGTCAAACAAGACAAACAAAAATGCATATTAGGCCTAAATGAAATATACATGTGGTTCTGTTTCGACATGTTACCAATCGTGCCTATTTAAAAACCTGCGACCCTAAACATTAAAATGGTGATTCTGTCAAATAAAAATTACAGAAAATGACTGTTAGCTGTTGCTGGTGCCTCCATGTGCTGTGTTCAATCTATATGCCAATAGGGTCCATATAATCTACAAAAAGGGTCATTCAGAAAAAGAAGGGGCCCTCATATAAACAGGTGATAAAACAGTCAAAATTAACATGCTTTTTCCGACTTTTTCGATTGGTCCCGAAAACTAATGACACTTATCCAAAGTTGATAGCCAAAATACAAGTGTACATGTCAAATAAAACCCAAAACACAAATTAGTTTTCATTACTTCGAAAATCGGGACCGTATAAAAATATGCTTAACTTTATGGCTATAGTATATTTTTATTGACTCCCTTGTACTACATGTATATTCACGTGGGCAGAATCATATTTTAGGCAGTCATGAGATTTTAATGTTGTGTGCCTTATTTTAATGTTAGGGCCTACCTACCTACCCTCAGTTTTTTGGGCATCAAACAGGAACCACACATATAGTTCATTTAGGCCTAAGGTAGAATTGTCCAAATATCAACTCTGTCTTTATAAAATGAAACCAGAGGCCCTAAATCGCTCACCTGAGTTTTGTTTAAAGCTTACATAAAGCTGGCCATGTCCCTGGTGACGCCTGGGGTGGGCCAATTTAGGCCCCAGCAGAGTTCAAATCTAGCCAGATTTTCAACTTGCATATTTTCGCAAGTGGATTTTTTGGCTACTTGCTAAATGGAAAAACAACTTAGAGTTTTCTACAATTTTAGTTTAATGAACAGAAATTCAGAAATAAGCTGTTGTTTTAAAGGTATTGGTAAATTAACTCTGAGCAGTTTAAGGCTGCAACTCTACAAAGGCTGGAATATCAGAGAATGGTCTTTCAGATTGTGCAACAAATTATGCTGTTTTAAAGAGTTTTGTCATTTTCAGGGAGTTAGTCAAATCCATTTTCTGTAACCTTTCCAATGTCTGAGGGTTCAATCCTAGCTTTCCTGTCATATGCATGGCAATTTTACATGAAAAGAAAAAGACTCCCTCTTTAAGTGCTATCCCCCATTCTCGCGAGACCTGACGATACCTCATCTAGATCTCTCGCATTTCGCCCTTTGCATTGTGGGTAACTAGCAATATTTGGCTAGTCTCGTTCAATTCTCGCACTCCGGTAGTGACAGAATTAATTGTTAAAATAGCAAAAAAGTTAAATTTTTGACAGTTTATCATTTCTCATTTAGTCAATATTTCTGAATGTAAAGCCCTGAGTCATGCAAGCAGTGATTGCATAATATATTTTTTAATAAAAATGGCGGTTCAATCCCAGTGTGCACCGAGCGAAAGGCGACAGGTTAGTTCGTGCTAGCGGACTTCCTGTGCGACAATGTGCCATCCCCAGTTTAAAATTTGATGCCATATTAGGGAGTGCAAATAAGTTGCAAGTCTTGCATGTGATTTGGGTCACAAAGTCATCAAAATCCAGGTCAATATTCAATTCCTTCCTCCATTTTAGGCTGGCTGACACGTCCTTTAACGATGCCATTTGAGTTTTTTGCTCGCAGTCTGAGCGGGATCTCCACTGCTAGGTGCCTCATTTCTTTTAAAAAACTTACCCATTGAAAATTGTGAAATCTGCGAAGAATTCTAGAAAGAAAAAGATTGGTTTTGTCCAATCGTATTGCGCTGTAAAAATAGCCTTCTTCTAATTTTAGATCCCAAAAATCCAATGACCTAACGAACTACCCTCTTGTGAATATTTGTTACAATCTAAAATTAGAAAGCATATGATTGGCTGAGACCCGACCATGCTGGGGAGTTTATAGTATGTGTCTGCGCATTGAGGTTGTATCCAATGTAAACCTCTGCCATTGACAGGGTTTTTCCGATGGATAAAAATGAAATGAACGACATTTAAGGAAACTGGAGAGAAGATTTATATCTAGGATAAGAACTACGGATAACAGCCCCAAATTTCCACTCGCGAGAAAATGCAAGTAGAGAAAATACCACCTCGCTAATTGCTTTTTTAACTCGCATTTTGCGAGTATGCAAGCTAAAATTCGAACCCTGCCCAGGGGCATAATTTGAACAAACTTGGTAGAGATCCACTAGGTGATGCTACATACCAAATATCAAGGCTCTAGGAAATGGTTTCAGACAAGAAGATTGTACCATGTTTTTCCCAGAGATATAAACCTATGTAAAACATGTGACCCCCAGGGGCGGGGCAATTTTTGGCCCCAGGGGGATAATTTGAACAAACTTGGCAGAGGTTTACTAGGTGATGCTACATATCAAATATCAAGGCTCTAGGCCCTATGGTTTCAGACAAGAAGATTTTTTATGGTTTTCCCTATATAAGCCTATGTTAACATGTGACCCCCGGGGCGGGGCCATTTTTTGCCCCAGAGACATAATTTAAAGACCGGCCATTATTGGCCCAAGGGACATTATTTGAACAAACTTGGTAGAGGTCCACTCGGCGATGCTACATACCACATAACAAGGCTCTAGGCCTTATGGTTTCAGACTAGAAGATTTTTTCATGCTTTGATTTGATTCTTTATGTCCCATCAACAATCTTTCAATTATAAAGAGACAGGTCTTCCTGGGTTGAACCAGTACTAGCTACCAGGTTTAACGTATTTGCTCAAGGACACAACGCAGTGATGCCAGTGAGGCTCAAACTCATGGCCCCTCAGTCTCGAGTCAAGCACTCTACCAATGAGCCATTGCACTCCCATTTTTTTCATGCATTCACTATATAAGCCTAGATGTATAACATGTGACCCCTGGGGCTGGACCATTATTGGCCCAAGCGGCATAATTTGAACAAACTTGGTAGAGGTCAACTAGGTGATCCTACATACCAAATAATGAGGCTCTAGGCCTTATGGTTTCAGACAAGAAGATTCTTTTTCATGTTTTTCCCTATATAAGCCTATGTTAAACATGTGACCCCCAGGGCAGGACCATTTTTGGCCCCAGGGGCATAATTTGAACAAACATGGTAGAGGTCCACTAGGTCATGCTACATACCAAATATCAAGGCTCTAGGCCTTAAGATTTCAGACAAGAATATTTTTTCATGTTTTCCCTATATAAGCCAATGTTAAACATGTGACCCCCGGGGCACAGGGGGATCAGTTGAACAAACTTTGTAGAGGTCTACTAGGTGATGTGACATATCAAATATCAACTCTCCAGGCCTTGTGGTTTCAGAGAAGAAAATTTTTAAAGTTTTCATCTTAAAAATCTATTTTTATCCTGTGTGACCTAGATATGCAATGGATCAGAACCATTTGAACAATTTTCAAAGAAGACCATATAAGGATCATTCCTACCAAGTTTGGTCAAAATCCAGCCAGTAGTTTAGATGTCATTTGAAGCAATTGTTGTTGACGGACAGCTGACAATTAACGACGGACATCCAACGATCACATTAGCTCACCATGAGCCAATGGCTCTGGTGAGCTAAAAATACTGTCAAATGAAATTTGTCATAAAGCGTTTCATACATGTTCTATTTTGTCTTTTTCAGAACTAGGAGAGGAACCAATCAGAGGACAACACAGAAATAAGTTGAATATCATGTTTGTGGTAAAGCGTAGGCCAAGCTGATGAGAAAAACTTTTAGATACTGGTCTTATGATCACCAAGAACTAGTTTGGCTGAGAAGATAATCTGAGATTACTTTTTACCTGGAGGCTCGGTGCATGAATGCATTGTGTCATAAGACTAAATCTGATGTGTCTTATTGTAATCAACACTAGATGAATACTCAGTGTGCAATACTTATTTAGTTTAAGTTATCATTTCAAAGTACTTCATCTACAATAGATTATTCCAAATAGAGTATAAATAAGTGACATAAAAACATGTATGATTTGTGAATGAAAAACTGTTTAAAAACCAATTTCTGTATGTAATGGGGATATATACTTGCCAAATGTTCAACCAGCCACCTATTTTTAGATCATCTTTCTTTAAGACAGCTCTTTTGGTACCATGAATAAGAAAGTCATGTCATTTACTATGGACAGAAAAGAAATTGACAAAATCTTTAACACTACATGCTAGCAGCTGCTTTGAATATTGGTACCTTCATATTAAAAACTACGACCATAGGTGAAAAAGTTAGTAACATAGTTTTCGATTGCCATTAGTCGCCCGACTGGTGACAAATGGCAATCAAAAAACACTGGTTCTAGCAATTTTTAATCCGTGTTCGATGATTGTTAAGAGCGTTTTGGATTGTAGCCTATCCAATGTTGAAAAAAAATAAGTGCAAAAACTGTTTGATCTCTGCCAAGGGTACTCATACTACTCATCAGATAAAATATCGCATTACAGTGAATGTAGCTTTTTAAGTGTGTGTTACAACTGTACGAAAGGATTCCTTTAATGTGCCCGCTATCATTCATGATGTGTGTTGGTTACTCTTTGCCTGCTAGTATCATCTGCTGATAATCTTTGCAAACAGTTTGGACCCAGATCAGGACTGAAAAATATTCAACCTGATCTGGATCCAAACTGAATGACACTCTGATATGGTATTTATTAAAGAACTCCTCCAAAGAGTTGATTTTTGGGGAAAATCAGCACGCAACAAAAACCCATCTTCTTCAATAGAGCATTAAGGTGTGAAGCAGGGGTATCAAATATTACCTTTTTCATCTTCTTTATGAACGATCTTTTCGAGAACAAGTCTGTTAATGACACGGCTGTTGTAACTGTCAATCAAATCAACCAGTTCAGTCCTGCCAAGTCTCACTCAACTCCAGTGTTGTGCCTAGGTCAAGATTTCTTTTGGACACAGGTATTCCGCCAACTGAATTTCAGGCTCTACCTGAAATTCAGGGGGACACTTACAAATTCTGGGGGACGCACCAAATCGTAAAAAATTTTACTTATTAAATTGAATAGTTATCAGGAAATTTCTGTTCATTTTTATTTAAATTTGAGCATGATGTCGATAGTTTTTGCTCGAGAAGGGGTGTAGATGACAGTGAAGTAGTTTCTGCCATTACCTTAGTTCTGAATTCACCAGCAAATTTACAATTTTAAATATTAAATTTCTACTGCTATGAAATTAGTGTTTACCGCCATTGTTGTTGTGTGTTGGACTGGTTGAGAAATCAATATCCAATGCGGCATTTATCATAGGAAAATACCATGTGCCAGTCTAAATTGCTCTATTTAGTATTTACTCCCCTTTATTAGGTTACACTAAATAGAGAAATGGTAGTAAACTGCGAAAAAAGGAGCAGAGTGCGTTGAGGTGCTCAAGCTTTGCCAGTAGCCTTGACCTTACCGTGGCCATATCCTCTGGCTTGTTACTGCAGATCTGTCTGATCAAGCTGCCAACAGGCAATCTCATTGAGTACTCGAATTAGAGAATTTCTTCCAGTCCATGCATTTTAATTTTCAGAAAAATGGACTCAATTTCATAAATTAAGAAAAGTTACATCCGTTTGTGTAAACATAATTCTACTTAATGTTGCAATTAAAACATGTAGCACAGTAGCAGTACTGTACACAGTTTGCTTAGGCATAATAGACCTTCAGAGAAAGAATTACAATACTTTAGGTGAAAATTATAACCAGTGACTCTTCAATATATTACAATGGACTATCATGAAAATTTGATAGGACTGAAAAGGGCTAATTATATACTGAACCACACTTCTAACGCAAAATCAAACAGAAGCTTTAATATTACATATATTGTTTCATCCATTGTAACGCAATTTTATCAAAAATTAAAACACTAATTTATGAAAATGAAAGTAGAACGTCATCGGTCAGTTATTCCCTTTTAATCATAACCTAATTTGGTGAATGTCTGCCATAACCCCTGACCGGTACAATGATTTCGGCAATACCTCGTATATTAATTAAAGTAACATTCCTGAAACATTTTGAGTTGGAAGTGTGTGTCAGTATATATCTTATTAAAATGGGCACCAGCATTTATATTTGATTTTGCTAAGAGCCAGAATAATCATGGGTTGAATAGTCCATTGACCTATCAACAATGTATCTAAATTCTAGATCTACAGATAAGGGTTTTTAATGAAACTAAATTTTACTTATTTCTCAGCCTTGGTATAATCATGTTGTGGGTACTCAAAAGAACCATCTCAATGAGAAGACATTTTGAGCTCCCAAAACACATGTTTAAACCGGTGGATAATAAATTTCATCACAAATTCATGCACAAAAAGTTTTCTTATCTGAACCTATGCCATAATATCGGACACTCTTTCATGAATTATCATGGCATTGACTCTGGTATTGAAACTTTCATCCCAATCCAAGTGCACATTTCTTTGATAATCAATCTGAACTGTAGGATAATTCTGGTCATTTTAAACTTAATAAAGCTATATTTTTGTATATTTGAGCAGACAGTAACAGTGATTTGCAGATGTACTAAAAAAATTGTCTCAATGAGGCACTCAAAAGTTAACAAATGTTAAAACTGATGTGATTCAGGCAAAAAACAAGATGTCATGCTTCTGGCAACTCTACCGACGCTACTTTTGGGGGTGGGGGTCTACACTAATTTTGGTGTACTTTGAAGTTTTTTTTTTATTTTAGGATAATTATGACTGATTTTCATGCTTTTTCTATAGATATAATCTTAAAATGAAATTTGCCTACCTAGCAATCCTTAAAAATATTGAGACGTTTCCGCAAACAAGACTTTTGTTGGGGTCTAAGGGTAAGAAATTATTCACAGTTTTATCTTGGCCAATGAATATCTTGCTTTCCTTAGCTTTAAATCTGTGAATGATGTTTTACCTCCTAGTCAACAGCTATGGTCATTTTAAGATGGTTAATTCACCTAACCACATTTTCCTGGACAAGTTTGACTATGCAGCTAGCCTATTTAGCTGTGTATCCTGTCCCCTTATTACGACTTTTGTGCATGCGGGTTATGACTACTCCCTATATGTTTTTATTTTAACAAAAAATATTAACTAAACATTTGTAACAAAGAATAAAACAAACTTTAGCATATCGGCAACACAAAATTTGTAACATCGGTCTTTCATCAAATGATGTCATGGCTCTGGATCACTAAGATGCTTCTTGTGAAATCAATCCCTCTGCTTGGCTAATTGATATTGGTTTTGTTTGATTTGATTCTTTACGTCCCATCAACAATCTTTCAGTTATAAAGGGACAGGTCTTCCTGGGTTGAACCAGTACTAAGCTAGGATTAATGTTCTTGCTCAAGGACACAACGCAGTGACACCGGTGAGGCTCAAACCCGCGGCCCCTCGGTCACGAGTCAAGCACTCTACCAGTGAGCCACTGCGCTCCCAAGATTGATATTGATAAGGCTAAAGTCGGGCATGATATATGAATCTACAGCCCATGTTCCTTCTGAATGATTTGGAAACTCTAATACAGATTTTCATATTTTTTAAAAAAAAATTAAAAGTCTACAAATGATTGGGTCATTAAAAAATAATGTGACAAACTAACAACTGTAGGATGGGCATTTCATGATAGCAATACAGTACCATTATTAGTGTGCGTTTTTGCATATTTACCCAAATTTTAGACAATTCATTATCTTATTGAATGAAATTGAAACTAGATCCTGCTTTTTCCGCATATTATCTTTGATTTATGAACTCACACTTTGATGAATCCGGATTTTCCGATGTTCCAAGACTCGTCACGAGCTAAAATTCTGATTCACCATGGGAATCAAATTCACCAGAAGGATCGAAATGACAAGAAGCAAGCATACTCCTTATCTTTCGCTTGTAATTGGCAACAACCCTTCTTGAATCAGCGGAAAGAGAAGAATGACCATAGAAATTAGTTCATGATTGATCTCAACATAGTAAGGGACCGAGCTGTGATTGAACTCGCAACCCATGTATCTGTCGTCTGACAATCTAACGACTGTAGAGAACGAATTCATGTGGCAAAATGCACTCTCTGCACTTTCAGCTATTTGGTGGATTCTTTGCTTTTAATTTCAAAATTACATATTCTTTATTAAGCTTGTACCAATGTCCTGTTACACAAAAGGCCGAGCACCCTTACTTACTTATATGGCCGTAATTAAGGGAAAATCAGTTGATTTTTTTAAAAAAGCTAACACTTACTTTTCTGAAACTCGCTTGACCCAGTCTAAACCAACTTTTGCATTCACTTGTTAATTCTCCATACTAAAACAAATGCCTTTCAACACTTATATGGCCCCTAATATGCTTAATAGATAACAGTTGCAATTCCCAATTTATCAGACTGAGTATACATACAGTTTTGACAATCAAATCATCCGGGTTTTTTATTCAGGCTAGCTGTACGACAGTCATGTCAATAGAACAATTTACCCCTTAACTTTGAGGCACCCTCTGAGTAATTGCTGTAGCCTGATATTGTATTATACGACTCAGTTTATAAGAAATATATGGGAATTTTTATAGCATATAAACTAGGAAAAAAAGAAGGATAGTTTTCATAAAATTAACCAAAATTCCAAAATTCATTTGACTCTATACTCTCCTTCCCTTTTAAATGATTTTATTTCATTGATCTGAGTTTATTCTTTAAATGCTTTTGAATTAAAATCTAAAAAAGCTTCTGAAGCCGCAAAAACTACCTTCAAAGTTCACTTTTTTTAAATTTTCCTCAAATAATGGTGATATTGGGAGTGTTACCATGTCAACTTGCATGAAAATTAAACACAGAAAATTTCCCAGTGTGGGACTATGCAAGTGCAAAGTTTGACACAAAATGATTATACTTGTGCAGAAGAGCTTTGATTCTTAGTATCCTTTTGATTGTTATTAGGTTTATAACATTTTCAAAATTTTATAGACGATACTATGATTTGATTTCTAAATTCCAAGTTGGACTTAAATCTCTCTTGCGCCAAGGACTTTCGGAACCTGATTTCTATGGTGACTTGGTGTATAAGTTGAAGAGGATTGTTGGCTCTAATAATTTTTCAGCGCAGTTCATTAAAATAATTTCCCATTATAAAAAGATTGGCTATAACATTAATGTATTGCAACAGACTGCATGCTTGGTAGTCAACCCAATCACGGTTGGCAACTTTGCTTTCCTCTTTAATTGCACGCCGGTGGGTTGGACTTCAGACTCTATGATGGTTCCGACTTAAAGACTTATCTATTGATGAGATGGTAGGGGCCTGATGCTTTGGCTGTTTGTCGGGCCCACCGGGGTTTACCTGTTGGATTTCTTTTGCTCCGGTATTCAGTTTAATTTACTGTTGAGTCCTTATCCTTGCTTTATCTCCTTGTTATATCTTGATTTATATGTTTTAGGAGATGATGCATTGATAAGTTAGGGGTCTTTCATGCAAACCAAATATCTATGTGTCTTGATCCACATCTGAATTAAGGGTGAGGTTGGCGCCGTTAAACCGGTTTAAGCCCTCCAGTAAAATATTTTACTGACCGTTCCAAGGCGGTACTTCTTTTGTGGATCTTTTATGTTTTTGTTCTGTCTTGTGTTTGCTATGTTTTGTGCGCGTCTGTTTATATGTGCTTTGTGGTCACCTGCTGGGAAAGGGCTGACCTCTTGGCTCTCGTTTGTGGTGTCTTCTGTGAGTTTGTCACTTTCCCATTGGTATCCTGGGTCAGGTGTGGTACTTGATTGTATCGATTCCTGATCTTTGCACCATTACTTACTTATAAAATACTAACCAAAATGTGTTGGATGAATAAGCCGTTACACCACCCACATTAAAACAAAATTATATGCTTTTCATTGGAATTTAACCAAACACATAAGCAACAGCTAAAGGCCAATAGACCTAATACTTTCACCAAAATATAAAGATATAGAAAAAAGGTGATTTTTTTTCAAAAAAAATATCAGGACAAAATTATCTATTTTGGGGCTTGCACATTTGAAAAAAAATAGACAGAAATGTAAAAAAATAATCTAAGATGGCACTGTAAAACTGGAAGTAGACGATCAAATCTGTTTTGACACAGTAATTAACTAGGTTGTCTGGAAGTATCTGCCAAGTTTCGTCAAAATCGGCTTACCTTGCTTGTGGACGCCTATTATAGGCGGCTGCATGGTTTTCTCAGAGACAGGGTGTTAAGTGATTGTACATAAGTAATTGAAAGAATCAGATTACCGCAAAGTAGGCAATAGGACACATATCTGTGCAACATAACCAGGCATACAAAATCTGTAATTAAAAGCTACTGCCCTGTACATTTATTTCTAATCATAGGTGGTTGTAGGGGAACTAAGGACACTGAAAATCAACAAGCTGACAAAATAATTCCCTGCATTTTAGCATTTCTTTTGAAACCCAGATAAAAAGAGACTAAGGGAGGGACCAACATGCTTGGTGTCCAAGGAAAACATTCTGAAAATTACATCATCATGTTACAGGATCATCAACTCTCCATTTTTAGGCAAAACCTGAGCCGAAGATTCATGCATGAGTGAAAAATATACTCTGGCGTTTGTATGTTACTACGAAAATGTATTTTTCACAATTTTGATAAATTAAGATACCATGTATGTTAATAGTGAGTCACTACGAAAAAGTATTTTTCACAATGTAGACAAATTAGGATACCATGTATGTTAATAGTGATGGTTACTACGAAAATGTATCATTCACAATGTAGATAAATTAAGATACAATGTATATTAATAGTGATGGTCACTACGAAAAAGTATTTTTCACAATGTACGTAGACAAATTAAGATACCATGTATGTTAATAGTGATGGTTACTACGAAAATGTATTATTCACAATGTAGATAAATTAAGATACCATGTATGTTAATAGTGATGGTCACTACGAAAAAGTATTTTTCACAAGGTAGATAAATTAAGATACCATGTATGTTAATAGTGATGGTTACTACCACTTACAATAGATATTAAAGCAAAAGAAAAAGATTTGGTGAAATAGTGACGGTCACTACGAAAATAGTATGTTTCACAATGTAGATATCATATATGTTAATAGTGATGGTTACTACCAGTTACTATACAATATTAAAGCAAAGAAAGAATTTGGGTAATAGTGGCATTCACTACGAAAAAGTATTTTTCACAATGTAGATAAATTAAGATACCATGTATGTTAATAGTGATGGTTACTACGAAAATGTAGATTTCACGATGTAGATAAATTAAGATACCATGTATGTTAATAGTGATGGTCACTACGAAAAAGTATTTTTCAAAATGTAGATAAATTAAGATACCATGTATTTTGATAGTGATGGTTACTATGAAAACGTATTTTTCACAATGTTGAGAAATTAAGATACCATGTATGTTAATAGTGATGGTTACTACGAAAATGTATTTTTCACAATATGGATAAATTAAGATATCATGTATGTTAATAGTGACAGTCACTACAAAAAAGTATTTTTCACAATGTAGACAAATTAAGATACCATGTATGTTAATAGTGAAGGTTACTACGAAAATGTAGATTTCACGATGTAGATAAACTAAGATACCATGTATGTTAATAGTGATGGTCACTACGAAAAAGTATTTTTCAAAATGTAGATAAATTAAGATACCATGTATTTTATTAGTGATGGTTACTATGAAAACGTATTTTTCACAATGTTGAGAAATTAAGATACCATGTATGTTAATAGTGATGGTTACTACGAAAATGTATTTTTCACAATATGGATAAATTAAGATATCATGTATGTTAATAGTGACAGTCACTACGAAAAAGTATTTTTCACAATGTAGACAAATTAAGATACCATGTATGTTAATAGTGAAGGTTACAACGAAAATGTATTTTTCACAATGTAGATAAATTAAGATACCATGTATGTTAATAGTGATGTAGGTAAATATTTTTAGATATCTTGTATCTAAATAGTGATGCTCACTATGAATTTTGTAAACTTCATTCTTCTTGCATATTAGATTAAAATATATGTTAATACTGCTGATTGTTTTGACTCTGATCTGTTAAATTAGCCAATAATATCGATAGATTCGGAAGAAATAAAGGAAAGCCATAATATAAAGAGGGACAAGTCACAAATTTTAGCCCTAAATAAGACCAGACATGACAAAAAAATAAAACCAATAGCTCAGAAGTGGTCCTGAATAGGGTTCAAACCCAGAAATTGAACCCAAGTGATGCTATGCTTTTCAAAAATGGGAAAAGTGAGAAATTCCTCTTTTAAAATAGAAAGTGTTCATTGCTTTTTGAAGAAAAAATACATATATGCAGAGAATTAACATAGATATGATTTTTTAATCTTTAACATACGTCAGTTTTGAGAGCTCAGCCACAACAACATATTTCCAATATATACATTTACCTGTATGTCAGTTACCAGTCCGTGTATATTGGGTCCGAGATCTGTATGAATATCAAGCATAAATATTTGATTAATTTCAGACAACTCTAATTATGTCCATCACACATAGCCATTCTGTTGTCAACAGTTTGATCATGGACTCTATATGTGTATATGGAGTAGATACCAGGCCAAAGACAATAAGAAAGAATACAGCTGATCATGATAAGTTTGTGTATAACACCAATACAAAGGTAAGACACTCTTCTTGTTGCTCTTGACATCTA
>OZ026518.1:10740218-10761104 GCA_964019695.1 Loripinus fragilis | reverse complement strand
CACATCTTGCCAAGACTGTAAGATATGATGGCTTTGAGTTTGTGTCTCCTGAACTTTATTATCACAGATCAAAAGTAAGATACCTGAGTAAGACAAGAAACAAATCAGTTTACTCACTACTCAATGTGCTCGCTATTACTAGACTAGTAGCATCTTATCACAAAATACTGAGCCACAGAGTGTGTAACGAAAAGGATCATTGACGGTTTGGGCCTTATACGCCTATTTTTCTGATTCCCAGGACGCTGCTTTTGAGCTTCTAGTGTGGTGCATGTATTATCAGTGCAATAGGTGAATCTAATGGCAAGAGCCAGCTAGCAAAATATTTTCAAAATTCCTACGCATTCGAGAGTTGTGGCGGGTAGAAAGGGGAGGGGGTCTGAAATTTCATGAAAATAAAAAGTGCTTTAAAAAGTGATTTCTGCACGTTTTCTTGATTTATTTGACAGGCATGGTGATATCTATTGAACATACCATATGCAGAGTATTAACGAATCACGAAAATTGATGAAATTTTTAGAAACAAAATATTTTTTATTATAAAATGATTTTGGGGAGATAATTTAGAAGTTACCTGTACGTTTCTGACTACATTTACCGTAAATAATACAAGCTGAAAGCTCAACAAAAGAAATAAATATTTTTGAAGGAATGAAAGTGTCCCATTTAGCATTGGAAAGTAAAACTGTTTTTAACTAGATCCTTTGAATATTACTTTTGCTTTGTTTAAAGGGTATAGCATGTTGAATGTATTTAAAGTGTCCGTATATTTATGGTATACATACGCATGTATATCCCTATATGAGACAATATATTGAACACTAAAGTATTTACCTGTTATAACTCTTTGCATGCCAGTGGATAATTTTGTTGTCTGCCAATAGCTTTTTGCAAACAGTTTGAACCGAGATGAAGACCAACAGAATGTCGGTCTTGATCTGGATCCAAACTGTTTGACACTCTGATGGTGGTCCTGGGTGGTTTATTTTTAAAAACTTAATTTTGAAGAAAGTCAGCAGACGAAAAAAAAAACATGAACAATTCCCTAGCATGCAAATAGATAAGTACAGGACGTTTGCAAAATAATGTGTCATTTAATAACAGTGGAATTATTTCTTATGAAAAAATGCATAAAACCTTGCTAATTCTACTTTTCATCTTTAAGAACTTTATATTAAACTAGCACAGAATACAAAGCAATTTAGGAGGTTGGTTCTAGAGAACTTCATTACTGTCGTTAATTTCTTATTTAGTAGAGAAGGCATTTTATGGGCTTAGGCCCTGGGTTTTTGGGCTGCTGAACATCTTTCCGCCCCCCCCCCCCCCCCCCCCCCCCCCCCCCCCCCCCCCGTGTGCCAGCAAGCCACTTCCATACAATGTGTAAAATATGGTAACACATATACATGCAAAAGCTTTTGCTGGCACACGGGGGGGGGGGGGGGGGGGGGGGGGGGGGGGGGGGGGGGGGGGGGGGGGGAATGATATTTCCCGGCACAGGATCAAATAGATTTTGTACATAACGAAATAGATTTAACACAACAAGAAATGTATTTTGCGGATAACAAAATACATTATGCACATAAGTAATTTAATTTGTACATAACAAAATGACCCTTGAACATGATGCAGTTGAGGCATTTCATAAAACTATCCCTGATCACTTAATAATTACTTAAAAGACTGGGGCTCTAACAGATGACCTCACTCACAATCCATAGAAATTGCTCGATATCAAATAACCCAAGCTTCTCATATGCTAATGTAATTTTTAGTGTACACAACGAGAATGTGATTAAATATACAAACCTCTAAGTTGTACTCAAGGATTCCTTTAAGGATCTTTTTCAGATTGCTGACCTTTAACCTCCAGTTGGTGACATCTTCACTCTTGATTTTAGACAGCCAGCTCTCATTGAAATAGTCTGGAGCTCTGGAATAAGACAAACAAATTATAACATTGTCAGAAAAACAGAATGATAAGCTTTTGCATTTAATTGGGTATTCTTGCATAAATACCTATTTGTATAGCTGTTACCAATTGTCATGTTCAAATCAGGAGATTCACATGTTGTTTGAACATGGGTTTAAACTTGAAAATACTTATATCTTAAAGCGCCAATCACAACTGCAGCAGACAACAAATTTTGTGACATCTTTTCTAATTTTCGAAAAAAAATAAGGTATGATATTCCACAAGAATCGTCTGCCAGCAGCGATCTCATGAAATATCATTCCTTATTTGTTATTTTTGAAACAGCAGCAAAATTTTAAACTGTCGTCTGCTGCAAATTATAGGTGGCGCTTTAAGGGTTAAAATGAGCCCTGATTTATTTCCATGACATTATATACAGAAACTGTTGCAGGCTAGACTGATCATTTTGTCGATGCTTTTATTAGCAAAAGAGTTGCATACAGCATAGACATTGTGACGACATTATGATGTTCGAAAGTTTACAGCTGATGTCATTTTTATTAGAGAAATCCACAGTAAGAAAAGGGATATTTCATCGTTTTAGCAGCATTTCAGAGTTGGAATAAGGTAAAATATGCAAGAATAACGATCACACATGTTTGTTTCATTGCATTAATACTTGCCGGGTCCCTCGGGAGATGTTTGAACACTATGCCTATCGGATTCGTGTTCATTTTGCATGCTTACGCCACTCATGAAATATAGATTTTTCGCTTCACTCGATGAAATAAATGTCATAGTCATTCCAAAGATTTGAATATCCTCTATATATAATTAAACTCAAAAGAAACGCAACTGTTTTAAATCCACTTTTCCTTCTACATGGGCCACATGAGGATAATTTCTTAATTATATCCTGTGTTCTTGCACAAAGAGTAATGATTTGCCGTAAAATGGTTTTGATCACGATTTGCATTCGGACATTATAATGACGTCAGTGAATTCCAGCGATTGACGCCTGAAAAAGTGAAGTCTCATTCGATTTGAAAACAAACAGCTTGATCTGATTGCCAGATGTCTAGACCCGTTTACATTGAAAGTCGCGTATGTGTAGTCAAGGGTGTTGTTAAGTGTAGTTTTGAGTACTTATGTGTAGTCCGTCATGATACGCGCCGCCGACATAATGTAGGGGTTGGAGAGGGGACAATTAAAAAAAAAATTAGCTGAAGAGTACTTTAGATCAGCTACCCCTGGTCAACCCCTCCAACCCCCCCCCCCACAAAAAAAAGTCCAACACTAAGAAAAAATTGGGCATAGGTTCCCCTGTATTTTTGCATTTTTGGCATTTTCTTCATCACTTTGTACAGGCCTGATAAAGATATGGGCAAGACAGAAGTAGGGGGAAAAGGTGGGCGTGATGCATTAGCTCATTACGACTACAAGAGTCTTGACTAAGTGTCCGCGTCCAATGCACAGCCTTCCCCCTAAATTAACCTTAGATAGATATGAAAAAGATACATACGTCAAATGCATCATGTGGTCCATAGAGCCCCTGTGCCAGTGTGGTGTGACTCTCTACCTAGCTTTGGGATTTAAAGCTACATTTTTATTTGTTTGATTTATAATACTGGAAAGTAGAACATTTATATGACATGTTGTATCATTTTTACTATCAGATCAGGTAAATTAGTTTGTAAATAACATACACCCTACACCGGCGTTGGTAAAAAATAGGTTGTGAAAACCCATTACAATTACAATATGCAATCGCTACTAAAATTAAGTGTTATTCGTGAAAATGAAATCAATGACAAAGTCTATTGTTATACCTGGGCAGCTTTAGGGTAAATTGGCTCTAACTTGCTTATACAGCGTGACTAATCTGCTTGCTTGTTTACAGTGCTTACAATCACAATCATGCCGTTACGGGTCATTGCAGACATAAAATCAAAATGAATGAAAATGTCAAGCTAAAAATCGGGACGTAGTTCTGTAATAGTGATCCGTAGTGCGTATTTTGGAGCCCAAAAGCGTAGAAAATAAGCATAAAACGTAGGAGTAACCAGGTCTGGATGTCTTAACTAAAGGAAAACACTAAAACAGTTTGGAAGTTATTGTTTATCAAGTCGCTGTGTCGCTGCATTTCTTTGTTGACGTAAACCTACTTTTTTTCAAATACTCATTACAGACGCAGTTTGTTCGGTAATGTCACCATACTTATGTCTTCTGTGCAATGTATTGAGGGCTATATGGTGACATTAAAAGTGTTTGATTATTAATAAATTCGTTTCCAAAGATTAAAAAGGCCAATTACGACAAAAAATAAAAGACGTCACTTTGACAAAATGAACATTGACAGAAACATAAAATCATCTGATTTGTTTTGTCTACACTTTTGCTTTCATAAACAAATATTGGTTTAAAACGTTTTTTCGCAAAATAGGCACAATTTTGGAACTCTGTGACTTTAAAAATGGAGATTGCCTTTGATTTCCCGTTGCAGCTCGCCAACCATAAGCCACAGTGGTCTGATTTTGGTATTGTATGCAAGGCAAATAACGGTACTTATAGCAATTGCATTATCGCTGAGTGAAATTTTGGGTCAAAAAGAAGGAATTACCATTTTATAAAGAGTTGCGTTTCTTTTGTGTTTAAGTATATATTTCTGTCATATTGGATAGACATGTTGCTCTTTCCAGTCAGTTTATACATTTGGATATCAAGTTGAAATATTAGCCTTACATTTGGTTGAGGACCTGGGCCATGGCTATTCCATCACTAAGCTCATCAGCTGTCTCATGTGGCACACTCAGATTAAATGTCTCCACCTACAATAAAACAAACAAGAACAATTACATTTTACATGTATTAAACACAATATTTATTGACTATTTGCTGAAGCTTGCATATTTAGCTACATGTAATGTTGGAATGGCAAAGCCAAACAGTGTAAAACCACAAAGTAGCAGCCTGATCTTGGTTTAAACTCTTTGCTCATGTTTGCTTGTGTTGCTACTTTACCTCCTAGTCAACATTGTTCAGTCATGTCAGGATGATTTCATGTCTTCTTGGGTTGAACCTGTAGTAAGCAGTGGATAAAGTGTTTTGCTCAATGACACAGCAAGTCTCCAACTAGCAACCCTAGATCCCCAGTCTAACACTCTAATGCTTGAGCAGTCTGATCATGGTTTTAGGTCTATCTGTTGGAATATTTAGTACAAATAAAGTACTAGCAACTTACTCAACATACAGTAAAACCTGTGTAAAATGACCACTCTCAAAAAGACAGAAAATCGGTTTTCAAGACCAATTATGGCTTAATGCAGGTCAAAAGCATTGTAAAATGCTCCAAGGGGAGCATTCTGCAATGCTTTCGACCTTCATTAAGCAGTACCTTAATTAATTTTTTTGAACAATTGGGTATGTTACTCACTCCTTTTTCATTCAGTTGGGTATTTCAAATTTTAATTGGGTATTCAAAATTTCTAAGAAATGCTTATTTGCGTATTTTGTTGTTTTCAATTGGGTATTTTCGTAGATGTTAAAACTTTCCATGATTTTACAGTTTGTTTTAGATGGATTCACTCCCGAATGGAAGCTACTTTCAGTTTCGATTTCAAGGATGTCTATTTTTATTGAAAATTGAGGATACAATTCCGAATCCTGGTCTGACACACTTATAAAGCAGTTTAATAATGATATCAACATTACGTGAACGAAGACTAACTTAAATAAACGTTATTCTGTTGCTTTGCTGCACAAAATTAGCTTTATTTTGACCGTGCTTCAACTTGGTAGCCATTTTTGGGCAAACATGATGCTTTCACTCAATTAGAACCAATCAGTTCACTGTGTTCTTTAACTCACTCTGAACTAAAACCGAACCGCGAAGGGTGCAAACCCCCCAACAGTGCCAAACATACTTCCAGTTGATCTTGTCTTGGATATTGGGGAGCTGATGGACGGCAGTGATAAAAGATGGTACACATCGCTATTTATTCGCATTGCTAATTTGGAACTTCTCTTGCATTTTGTTACGCTACCAATTCAGTTCCAATTGCATTTTTGGATAATTTATTTGGGTAAATACGCACATAATACGTCCATAAACAGAATTTAAACACCGTTTTCTTGGTCATGGATTGAAGTTTTAGACTGATTAATCAGATTAATAAAACATTGTAAATTCCAAAATGGTCTGTCATTGCTACTTTAGAAAACATTAAATTGCTGATGAGGATGTTCCACAATAATGGCGGAATTTTTACATTTGAGTCACTCAACCTACATCGTGAGAAGTTTACATTGGAAAAGATAGTGTCACAAGGTCTGATACAGAATGCGCCTATTAGGACCACTGTCATGACAAATGCAGGCAGGACATATGCTTAAAAAATAACAAAATGCAGAAATTCGTATGCCAGGGAAAACCTGAAGCAACGACTAAATTTGATGCAGAGTATTTTTTTTAACAAATCGGGTTTGCATCAGCAGGCAGGCTTCCAGATAAGAGTGCGTATTGTAAAACTATTTTTAAAATTCTTTATTTCTCATCTAAAACATA
Organism: Loripinus fragilis; assembly: GCA_964019695.1. NCBI lineage: Eukaryota > Metazoa > Mollusca > Bivalvia > Lucinida > Lucinidae > Loripinus > Loripinus fragilis. The sequence continues at coordinate 10,754,628 of OZ026518.1, read as the reverse complement.
TGTTTTGGGTACTCAAAAGATCCGTCTCAATGAGACGGTTCTTTTGAGCACTAAAAACACATGTTAAAATTGATGGGTAAGAAAATAATTACAATTTTACCCTAATAAAATTTCCTTATCTGGGCCAATGAGGAGAAAAACTTACAGATTGCAGCTGCAGAATGCTCCGGCTTTAGTAGAAGACCAAGGACTCTCTATTTAGACAGGATAACACTCTCATAGTTTACCACATATTATGCTGTAGGCTGTGATTTCGCGATAACTGATGGTGTTTCAGCGGTTAATTTGACCAGTCACAATAGAATTAATAGTGCTGAAATAATCCGCTATTATCCGTTTATTAGAAATAATACTTCATTAAATCCATTTATGATAACAAACAATGATCAATTATCTTTTAAATACTGTTTTTTTTTCATACATGTTATAATGCAGCTTATTTTTGAAGATATTTTAATCACCTATTGGTCACGATTGTGGACTTTTTTGGTCTAATCGGCGACCTATTTTTGCCTACAAGTTGACAGAATGGAACATATTTAAAAGCAATCTGCAACATTTTTTCAAAAATATTGCTGTCAAATGAAAGAAAAATATATCTTTAGTCAGCTAGTATAAAAAATACTTTGACTTTGAGGCTTGTACGCAGTGAAAATAGGAAAGATATTACAAAGGGTTGTGTAAGAAAATGGCGGCTTGTTTTTTTCGAGCTTAAAAATGGGTGGATCAGTTTGGGAACATTTCTCAGCGAAATGAGAGCCTTCTTCAAATAAATAATCAGAAAATAGTATAGAAGAAAGGCTAAAGAAATGGATTTCTTCTTTCATAAATATGTAAAGCCCAAGCTAGCTGTTTGTGACGTATTTTGAATCTTCCAGGACAATATTTTTTGGGAATTCCACATTCACTTTTAACTTTCCCTGTTTCCGTTTGTAAATTTGAAGCCTATGGCTAAATATGTTTTTTAAAAGGACCTCAAGGATATGAGCATGCGTGAAAGGAACAAGTCGTTCATGAATGAGTGGCTGCTATTTTCATATTTTCCAAAGGAAATACTAACTTCTAAACTTCAAAAATTGGTCTGGTTTGTTGTAAATTCTATCTGCTCTGTGGTGCCATCAAGCAATCATCTGATCCTCACCTAGCTACTGAGTTTGATCACTTCTTTTTGACCAACCCTTCCAATAAGATTCCCAGAATCCAATTCAAGATGGCGGTGCTCGTGTTTACTTGATAATGACGGACTTTAGGAAAAGATCTTTCTAGTTGAAGGCAATAAGGAAAAGAAAAGTGTCTTATGAAACCAGAAAGTTGTGAAAGTATGTTTCTGCTGAGGAATCACTGTCTATTCAGTCATGTAAACACTGTTTAAATATGTCAAAATGGTAAGGTTCAAAAACATCTCGTGTTTGTTCCTGACTTACCTAAGCATCATACATTCTCCCCTTCTATCCCCCCAAACACCACAGAGAATCAATATGGATGATTCTGCCAGACAGTACCTGTGTGGAACTTGTGATCTAGCCGTCACATGGGAAGAAAAGGGAGTTGTGAAACATGTGACCAGTGGTATCATAGTTCGTGCCAGAATATAGGAAGTCAAACATATGACAAGCTGATTGACTCTGAACTTGACATCAGTTGGCACTGCCTTGTCTGCAATAATGCAAACTTCAGTGACACCGTTCATGACCTGTTTAGCTGTGAAGTATCACACTGTTCTAGTACTCTTGGACCATTACCTGATGTATCATTTTCCAGTCCTTCAGGGCACAAAATCAGGCCAGTACACTCCTCCACCCCAAACAAAAGACAGTCACCTCAGACCAAGATGAAAGTGCCACTCCGCATTGTAAACATCAACTTTCAATCGATCAAGTTCAAACAGTGCCGACTGACAAATGTTTTGGAAAGTGTAAATCCTGATGTTGTCTTTGGAACAGAGACCTGGCTAGTTGGAAACATTAAAAACCAAGAAATCTTCCCTAGAGGATATAAAGTGTATAGAAAAGACCGAGCAGCATCTGGCGGTGGAGTTCTTCTTGCGATCAAAGATGAGTTTAACTGCGAAGACGTCCCGGAATTAGATTCAGATTGTGAACTTATTTGGGCAAAGGTGAAACTCATTGGAAATGGTACCTTATATTTGTGTTCCCATTACCGCCATAATGTATCTGATGAAGAAAGTATAACAAATTTTGAGACATCGGGCAAAGAGCGTGCTCCATCAGAAATGCCTCAGTCATCATCGGTGGCAACTTTAATTTCCCAGGCTGGGACTGGACCTGTAATGCGTTGAAACCAGGATCTGCCTACCCAAATCTCCACATCAGATTCTCTGAGATCTTGGCAAATAACTCTCTGACACAATTGGTACACAAGCCAACCAGGAGAGCAAACACCTTAGATCTATTGCTTACAAATCAGCCTGACCAAGTCCTACGAGTCGACATATTGCCAGGCATCTCGGACCACGACATAGAATTTGCTGAAATGGACATCAGACCAGAGAAGCACATACAGAAACCACGACTGATACCTCTATATAAGAAAGCAAATTGGGGAGAGATTAAAGAAGACATGAAAGCACTGAATGAGAGCATTACATCCCTTTATTCCTCTGATACAACAGATGTAAACACCATGTGGGAGCATTTCAAGGACACCCTGCAAACTAGCCTGAAATCTAACATACCTCATAGGAGAGCCAAGACAAAGGATGGCTACCCATGGATAGGACCGGAACTAAAAAAGTTGATCAGGAAACAGCACAGGTTGTACAAATAAAAAAAGAAAACAGGAGATCCATCCCATAAGCAGAAATACCTGGATATCAAGCACCTAGTACAGAGGCGTACCCGACAAGCCTACTGGGTATATGTAGAGAGCATAGTTACGCCACATGAAAGGGAGACTGAATACACTAGTATGAAACGTTTCCTGGCTTTCATAAAGCACAAGCGTAGTGGAAATGTTGGTGTTTCATCATTAAAGAAAGACGGGAAGCTTTATTCACACCCACTTGCCAAAGCAGTACTTCTAAATAAGCAGTTCCAGTCGGTCTTCACCAGAAGTGATGAAGTAAGTAGAGAAGAATTTAACCATTCCTGCCGAATGTCATCATCAGAAGACGACTTTCCTGTAATGGATGATATCAACATCACTGAGAATGGAATTAGAAAGCTGCTAAAAGACCTAGATCCCAGTAAATCACCAGGCCTGGACAACATTGGACCTCGAGTGTTAAAACTTAGAAGAACTGGCTGACGACATAGCGCCTATCTTCCTGTTGATATACCGTAGATCCCTAGCCAGTGGTGAAGTTCCTGCAGACTGGCGTACAGCAAATGTTGCACCTGCTTTCAAGAAGGGCCAGAAATACCTTGCTGAGAACTATAGACCAATCTCATTGACAAGTGTTTGCTGCAAGATGATGGAGCATATCCTAGCCAGCAACATAATGAGCCTTGGTGAAAACAACAACATTCTTTACCCTCTGCAACATGGATTCAGACGAGCCAGATCCTCTGAAACACAGTTGATCGAGTTTATAGATGATCTCACATCAAACCAAGAAGAAGGCCAACAGACTGATATTTTGATCATGGATTTTGCCAAGGCTTTTGATAAAGTTGATCACAGCCTTCTCATCCATAAGCTTCATCACTACGGCATCAGAGGAGAGGTCAACACATGGATAAAGAACTGGCTGAAGGACAGAACACAATCAGTAATCGTTGAAAGAGAAAAGTCTGAGCCGTCAGTGTGGACTCTGGTGTTCCCCAAGGTTCGGTCCTTGGCCCAGGGTTGTTTCCAAGGTTGGGCGGAACATTCCACCCCCCGTATTTACCGGTGGAATTTACCGGTATTTCCCGGCATGGCAAATAAGGCTCCAGTGGCAAATACTGGCAAATATAACTTTTTTTGCTGTGAGATACTGACAAATATGATTTTTAGCTGTAAAATGCAGCAGATATCTTTAGGAAGTTGACTTAAAAAAGTATAATTTAACTAAATGAGTGAAAATGTAAATATTGAATATTAGGCTACAGTATCAACATAAAACCTTTGAATACGTTTAAACATCATGTTAAAACACGGGTGGTAAACCTAGGAACTACCACGAAATTGTGTTAACGTAATTTTGTTCCCAAGCCACATCCAGGACACGTCGTGGTAGTTTCCAGGCCGAAAATTGGATAAAGAAAGGCTGGTGTCACTTTCATTTTTGTTTCATTTTACAACTAAGAACGAACAATGGTGAAATCCGACAATGTGGTTCCGTGTAAATATGTCTCAGAGTCCTCTCTAGCCCAAAATTTTGTTTGAAAAGTTATTTTCTTTCTTTAGATTTGTGTTTCCCCACTGAGCATCGGACCAACTTTCCCAAAAGTTCGAAGGATTTTAGCCCATATCTGTCAAATTAAATGCATTGTATGGAAGTGGCTTGCTGGCACACGGGGGGGAAAGATGTTCAGCATTCCAAAAACCCAGGGCCTAAGCCCATAAAATGCCTTTTCTACCAAATAAGAAATTTATTACAGTAATGAAGTTCTCTAGAACCAACCTCCTAAATTGCTTTGTATTCTGTGCTAGTTTAATATAAAGTACTTAAAGATTAAAAGTAGAATTAGCAAGGTTTTATGCATTATTTCACAAGAAAAAATCTCACTGTTATTAAATGACACATTATTTTGCAAATGTCCTGTACTTATCTATTTGCATGCTAGGGAATTGTTCATGTTTTTATTTTCGCCTGCTGACTTTCTTAAAAATTAAGTTTTTAAAAATAAACCACCCTGGACCACCATCAGAGTGTCAAACAGTTTGGATCCAGATCAAGACCGACATTCTGTTGGTCTTTATCTGGGTTCAAACTGTTTGCAAAAGGCTATTGGCAGACGACAAAATTATCCACTGGCATGCAAAGAGTTATAACAGTGTTCAATATATTGTCTCATATAGGGATATACATGCATATGTATACCATAAATATTCGGACACTTTAAATACATTCAACATGCTATGCCCTTTAAACAAAGCAAAAGTAATATTCAAAGGATCTAGTTAGAATCAGTTTTACTTTCCAATGCTAAATGGGACACTTTAATTCCTTCAAAAATATTTATTTATTTTGTTGAGCTTTCAGTTTTGTATCATTTACGGTACATGTAGTCAAAAATATACAGGTAACTTCTAAATTATCTCCCCAAAATCATTTTATTACAAAACATATTTTGTTTTTAAAACAATTTCATCAATTATCGTGATTCGTTAATACTCTGCATATGGTATATTCAATAGATATCACCATGCCTACCGAATAAATCAAGAAAATGTGCAGAAATCACTTTATAAAGCACTTTTTATTTTCATGAAATTTCAGACCCCCTCCCCTTTCTACCCGCCATAACTCTCGAATGCGTAGAAATTTTGAAAATATTTTGCTTGCTGGCTCTTGCCATTAGATTCACCTATTTTACTGATACTACATGCACCACACTAGAAGCTCAAAAGCAGTGTTCTGGATATCAGAAAAATAGGCGTATAAGGCCCAAACCGTCAATGATCCTTTACCTGTGTATCTGGCAATTGTTTGACACGTGTGTCTGTCATAACCTGTTAAAACAACACATCCCCAAGTGGATACTGTATAGCCAGGGCAATGATGAACAATAGGATGTCATAATTGACTTCATATTTTAACTTAAGATAATTAAAGTCCAGGTGACCATAAACAGGGTTGTTTTAATTGAGTTATAGTACAGATAAGGATCACTCATCCAAACACCCAAATTTAATACTTTAGAATTTAGCTTAAGACAATTAAAGTCCAGGTGACCACAAACAGGAGTGTCTTAAATTGATTTTAGTACAGTTAAGGGTCACTCACCAAACTATGCATAAGCCGACTAATGAGTACTATGGCAGGTACCAAACGAGGTTTTTACCTCTTCTAAAATTCACTTTTTAAGTTTAAATATTTAAAGAATGAGACTTATACCTTAAACTAAGATAATTTAGCTGATAGCCTGTTAAACTAGTAGAAATAAAATATTAAGACCAATAACCTCTATCATTGAAATTACCAATCTTAATGTGGAAAGTTGTAAATAATATTTGCCAGTATTTTCCATTATTTCCCGGTAAATGCCACTGGCATGGCAAATATGCTTATTTGCCGGCATTTTGGCAACCTTGGTTGTTTCTGTACTATATCAATGACCTTCCTGAGAGGCTCAGGTCAAGAGTATGCCTATTTGCTGACGACACTATCGCATATCTCGTCATTATCCTACCAAAGGACACTGAGGCATTACAGGAAGACCTTGAAGATCTGGCTACATGGGAGAACAAGTGGCACATTGAGTTCCACGCCAACAAGTGTGTAGTGCTAACTGTCTCAGGGAAGAAAGCTCCTGTCCATGCTGACTACAAGCTACATGACCAAACACTGACCAGAGTCCAGTCAGCCAAATACCTCGGAGTGACCCTAACTGACGACCTAAAATGGGACCAGCATATGAACAACATCTGTGATAAGGCAAACAGGACAATCGGATTCTTAAGATGAAACCTAAGTATTGGTGCTACATCTTTAAAGGAGAGAGCATATTTCACCCTAGTGAGAGCTCTTGTTGAATACGCCAGCACGGTATGGGATCCATATACCCAGACTCTAATACAGAAGATAGAGATGGTGCAGCGGAGGGCTGCTAAATATGTGAAGAATAGACACAGAAATACCTCCAGTGTCTCAGATATGCTGGACACCATTAACTGGCGAAGTCTTCAAGACAGGCGGAGAGATGCCAGGCTGTGTATGCTCTACAAGATAGACAGAAATTTGGTGGCTATCAAAAAAGACAAGCGCCTCATTCCACCTCAGAGAAGAACCCGGCACTCTCATGCAAGAGCCTACCAGATACTGAGCTGCAGGACAGACCGAAGAAAGAATTCATTCTTCCCAAGAACAGTTTGTGACTGGAATGCGCTCCCTCCAGACACTACATAAGCAGAGTCACTGGCCGCATTCAAAGCCCAGGTGACAAAGCAAAATTACTAATCCAAACCGGATGGAAGTTTTTAATTGTACATATTGGCATTTTAATATATCTCAGACAGACAAGACTTTTAGATAAACTTTTGGCTGCAAGATCAGCTCAACACTCTGGAAGAACTGTTCCTTTCTCCATGTGTCTCAAACATAGCATAATCTTCAGAAAGTTGAAGGAGGCTATTATCCGGCAGAAGCAGAACTTATTTGATAGACATATTGCATTCAATTTTCAATGCTTGTTTATTTGGATGCCCTCTTAATTGACTGTTTTCAAGTGAAAACACGAAACCAGAAGTAAGTTTTTTTGGTCAAAATTTCAGGCCAGTCTTTAAAATATCGGCTTCTTCAGCATAATAACAGACAGGTAATTGTGACCTACAACATAAGTGAGATTTTATTATCAATTTCCACTGAGAATCCAGTCCCGTTGGTATAGACGAGTCCAAACACTACGTCACAAATCAATATCATCTGGAACACTGGGGCCTTTATCCGAAAGCTGGTAAATACTCTGGTTGGCAGTAAACTGTTATTTACCTGTATTGGACATGGAAACAGGAAATGTTTTATAGCGATTTAAAACAAATTTTTTTCATAAAAAAATAATTCCAACGACTGGTTCACATAGTTTGATCAATGACGTATTGTGTTTGTTCACATATTTTATCATCATTTAACAAAAACATCGGAGATTGAAAGAGCAGTCGTCAGACCAAAACACCGGAGCGGGGGCCCATCAAAAATAAAAACTAATAAAATTAATATTAATTATTTTTTCGCAAAAAAAATATTGTAAATCAATGTCTGATACTTATTCTACAGATCCTTTTCAAAACATATGGTTTAAGATGCTTTTTTCTCACATAAAGGTTGGCTCATCTCAATGGACAAGGTTTTTTGCCCACCACAATAAAGGTCATGTGGTCAAAATTGTTATCACATGGTCATGATCAGACTCCCTAAGTTTTTAACCAGGCTGCCTTTCTTTACAGTATTCGTTTTGTACCTTAAAATTGTTCAGTGGTTCAAATTCACACCTCATTTTTAATGATTGCTTATTGGGGTATTGTCATCAAAGTGATGTGTAAAAATTGCCTCAGGTAATTAGTGACCATTGTAAAAGGATTAACACAGAGTAAATTATTGTAACAGCAGGTGTCTTCCTTGCTACTTCAGGCTTCAAACTGAAAAAACTGTAACTTCCTTAGTTTTTGTCAGATTCTCGTGATTTTTTTACCAAAATGTATGCCATTTTATGTAGTTTTAGAAAAGGGGCATGGGGCTTGGAAAAAGGGCATGACGCTAGAGAAAAGGGGCATGGCACGGCGCCATGCTAAAACTGGCTAGGGGAAACACTATCAATAAGCCCGGATGGAACCAATAACATTGGACTGGTCTATAGACAAAAACAATTACCCCAAACTGATTTATAAAACTGAGGCTGACACACAAGCTTTTGATAAACATATTACCTGAGGGATATTACTAAGAGAGACTATAGTACTGGGGAAATCAACATGAGATACTTTGGCTAAATCATTAAAATGGCCAATAACAACAACAGTCCCTGGGAAGACACGGCTTAAAGAAATATGTTTTTGCAGTCTGTTTGTGTCGATGTAAACACACTCTATTAGCATATAAACATCTAGGTTAAATCGTGAACATTACATAAAAACACACCAAACACCCTGAATTCATTGATAAAATTCCCCACCCTCTAACTCTGAAAATCACCCAGTGGGTAAATTCTTCATTTTGAACACTTTTGACCCCTTAAAATGCTTACCCAGAGAATCAGACTTTCGCACAAATTGTCTCTATCCATGATTTGCTCGAACGTTATTCATTTACGCAATATATGGCAAATATGTTTCGTTATTTTCTGTATCAAATTTCTACTAATTAATTCAAGGGAAATCACTCGTACTTTGGGAACTGGTTCCTCCGCACAAAACTTTAATATAACTGAGAGGCCGGTAGCCAAACTGAGCCTCGATTTCGCATCAGTTCCAAGTCACTAAACGCTCATAAATGATTGAAGGAAGTTTCTTGCAAGCGTCTTCATTATTTTTGTTTTGACTGAAAAAGAGACAACAGCAATTTTGGGGTATTTCCAAGATAAATAAGCTATCATTACCGCTTTATCGTTTGTAAGTTGATGAAATGAAGGCCAGAAAGCATATTAGATCTTATCTTTGCTCTGGATAGCAAAAGTTTGATAAAAAAAATCAGTAAAACACTTCCCAAACTTGGACTCAAATGTCAACTTTCAGTTTCACCCGAATCTACCAGTCTACGTTAGTGTACGTTGCATTTAGCTTTGAAGTAACGGGGAGAGAGCTGGGATGAATAGCTAGTCCCAATGATGAAAGGCTTTCCTGAAGCCGTAAACTGTATCTGCACACACAATATTATCCAAGGTTGGAAGGTCGAAACCAGGGATGGTTTAAACCGGTTATTACCGCCCCGGTCAATACTCCAGAAGTGGTCAATATGGTCGATTGAATAATTGAGTGGTCGATTGAGATTTAAGCTGCAATTTGAAATTGATAAATGGGGATGTCGTTTTGGTTTTCACTTTAAATGGTGGAAGTGATTAAAATGTAATAGTTTATCTGAGTGCAAAAACTGTTTGGTCTCTGTCAAGGGTACTCATCTGATAAAATATCACATTACAGTGAATGAAGCATTTAAAGTGTGAAAACTGTACAAATGGATTCTTTTATTATGCCTCATACCATTCATGATGTGTGTTGGTACTCTTTGCCTGCTAGTATCATCTGCTGATAACCTTTGCAAACAGTTTGGATCCAGGTTGGTACTGATAAAATATTTGACCTGATCTGGATCCAAACTGTTTGACACCGAAATGGTCTTTAAGAACTCCTTCAAAGAGTTGATTTTTGGGGAAAATCAGCTGACAACAAAAACCCAACTCTGAAGTGTGTCATCTTCCATATAGCATTAAGGTGTGAAACTGTTATAAAAACAAATGGACCTTTATATAATATATAAACATCTTCAATAAGGTGTTGGTCATAATCTCTTAAAGGTGTTAAATTAACTTAATAACCATAGTCCTGCTGAGCACAGATATGCCTCCTGTTGCTTCAAAATTAGCTAGCTGATCATGATCACAGTTTTCAATGCAGTCTGTTTACAATTTGCAACTGATGATATAATGCAACCAAACTGGCTGAAAAGATTTGTTTTGAAGTGACTTATTTACCAGAGTAATGGTGAAAAATTACCATCAGATGGAGTGTTGAAACCAAAGTTAATTCAGATTGCCTTGGCTTGATTTACCAGTATCAGATTATGAAAGCTTTAGAATTTACTAACAAGCTATTTCACAAAATGACCCTATATAGAACTTAGATCTTGTATACCATTTTTGTAGATGGCAAGTGATATGTGCTATATGGACTGTTTCAGAGTTCCTATGACTATATTCACACAGATGCACAGAAAAAGCCTGATTTTATAGATCAGAATGAGCCCTAAGCTTGCAGTAGCAACTAAACAACATTGACAAATATGTCTAAAGGACAGAGGCAATATGCATAAATGTATGCTGAGCTAATCAACCACTTCAATTGACCAGCAATCGACCAGTAATGACCGGTTTAAACCAGTTTTAACCCCTGGCCCGGTCAATATGAGAATTGACTGCTTTTGTTTACAGTCTATGATTCATAAGGTCAGGCTGACGTCACAGCCCCCATATTGTTTCATCTGCGAGGCGAAAAACTCGGAGCACCTTGGTTTTAATCGCAGGATTTAATCATATTTTGAAACCTTTGATTGACAATTAATATATCAAAAAAACAACCGAAAAAACCTACAAACAATGGGAATATGTTGTAAGAAGCAACTTTTTTCTTAGATTCTTTTATGTCGCTTGTGTGAGAAAATTATTCATCGGTAATATTTTATTAGAAAATTGGCATCTTTCAACAATAAAGACCAAAGCTAGTACCTCCAACTAACACCGCTAGGTGGCTCATTAGATAACTGTGGTTTCCTTTGCCAGAAGAGTTTTTTGCCGACCTTATGAATAGTCCTGGGGAAGAATGAGTTTTTGTAAATTTCAGAATTACAAGGGTAAAGAGGGCTTGCTTGATGAGCTTGAGTGGCCATCTCTTTAGGCCCGTACAGGGCTCGAAATTTTTATTTTGACCTACTCGTCCTGTGGGGCAAGTGGTCTAAATTTTTCACTCGTCCTTACTCCAGTTGAACTCGTCCTTAAGTCTGGTATTTTAAAGGTTTTAATGAGTTCAAACCAGCATTATGCAGCACAGATGCTACCGCAGGATCCCTTAAAGTGCTACTTTATAGTTTGAGGGATCCTGTGGTATAGGGATCCTACTATATAGTTATTTTTCTTCAATGAAAAGCTGGATACATCATTCAAGACATTTTTTTTTAATACTTTCCAAGAAGAATATAACTCTTAACTAAAGATATCATGGATGAACCTATTTTATATTGTCACACATGTGATATTGCACGGATTCATCAAAAAAAAAATTCAAATATCATCTTAATCTAGGAAAACCTTAAATCGTGATTTATATTTATGAAAAATATATCAAATATAAAAATAGAAAATAATCATATAATTTGTCGAATTAATAACACCAAATTGTGTTTTCCTTAGGCTAATGTGACAGTGTGTCATTTTAATCAGTTGGTTTATTGCATGGCTATTTTTACCAACAAAACAAGAGAAGATATTTGCTGTTATTTATTATATAACGCCTATTCCATGTAATAATATGGTAAATTCCATTGAAAACTCCAATATCAGGGGATCCTGCGGTATCATGTGGTATCCTGCTGTAATCAGACTGACCCCCTTTTTCGTATACAGAGATAAAATCCGGAACGTCGGCTTTATACTTTCAAAACCCTTAGGCCGAATTGAGTTTCCAATGTGTCCTGGTATTTAGTTCAAAGATCAACCAGATTTTACCGGGTTGCATTTACTGCTGACTAGTGTAACCATCCTGTCACATTTTAGTGACATTTTAAACCTACCGACCGATCTTTCTTCACTGTGTTTGCGTTGCTTTTGCAGGCTGTAAAACATGCTAGTTAGTTCTTTTTTTTTCCTCAAAAATAATTACAAAACCAATAAATCTACTCGTCCTGTCGGGCTAGCAAATGGCAATTTCCACTCGCCCTTACCGAACTTCCACTCGTAAATACGAGCGGACGTGTACAATTTTCGAGCTCTGCCGTAGGGATTGGTCCTCCCTTCTTCTCTTTCATAAAATACATTCTTGTGCTGTGTCTATAGAAAAAGACAAGTACCTGACCCTTGCTCACAGTTTGAAAACTACCAGGGCATCACACAGTGCCCAATATTGTAAATACCAGACATACAGTGATGCTTGAAGGACCACAGTGGAATAGTCTTTCTCCTTCGGTGGTCTATTCCCAGACCAGGGGATTTTCTGCCCTTCTCTAGGGGCCTTATTTCGGCCCCATTCCCACTCGGAAATAGCCACCTTTTTTCTTTTTTTTTTTTTTACTTTTTTAGAGACTACATCTACTTATGAGAAACAATGACCCATATCAGAATGATACTTAAACACTTGTGCTTAAGTGGTATGCTTGGCATAATACAATCTAAAATAGCTTGATTTTGAGGATATATTTTGCTACCCTTGTTATTTTCTATGTCGTTAATTTCTCCCAATTTTGATGTTAAGTCGATCATTTTTTTCCAATTTTGGCCATGGGCCTTTACCCAAAATTGCTGGAAAAAGCCCTGCAGACTACCGAGGAGTTTAAGGCACAGCCGAAAGATCTTTTTTCCAAAAATTCAAAATCCGCACTCCCTGGGGTAATGATCGAATTTGATCGAGCCAGTATAATGAGTTAGAGATAAGAGGGCACTTTTGAGTGCATGTTCAAATTGAATTTTATTGCCAAATGTAAATTAATGTACCGCAACTCCTCTCTTAGAACTGTCAAACACTCACCAAAGTTGAACTATATGGGCCAGCTCAGGAGTTTTTTTGTACTTATTGCATTTGCATGAAGTCATGCTTGTGTATGCAAGCATTAAAGGCTCTGGTGAATCTGCCCATTTGCGCAGGATAGTTTGAGCCTTTATTGCTTTGCATTACGGTGAGTATCAAAATTTCATGTGCTGGCTTATATTTTCATTAACTATTTTAATCGAATAAAATATCATTAGAAAATATAATCAACTAAAAACATAGAATATTGAAAAAATAAATTGTAAAACATGTTATAAAATAAAAATTAGAAATAGCTAAATATATTTTTAATAAGCCAATAAAAAGGTTGCAGTAAAATGTGATTCAAACCTTCACTTATTTCACAGCTTGCAATGCGGATAAATTATCCGTTTTGCCTCTCTAAAAATTCATACTGTGACATTTGATTTGACCTTGACCAAGACCAAAGATCAAGGTCACATGAAGCATCACCCTCTACACCATGTGACCTATGTACCTGCAAAGTTTGAAGTTGCTGTGGCCAATGGTTAAGGAGATGCATTTACAAGAAAATACATTATTTGACCTTGACCCCAAGGTCAAGGAAGTCAAGGTCACATAAAATGTTGCCCAGTACCCTCGATATCATGTGACCTATGCACCAGCAAAGTTTGATGTTGCTACATCCCATGGTTATGGAGAAGATCGATGCATTTACAAGAAAATACATTATATGACCTTGGGGTCAATGTCACATAAAATGTTGCCCAGTGCCCTTTACATCATGTGCCTTATGTACCTACAGAGTTTGAAGTTACTACCTGTATGTCAAATGGTTTAGGATGAGATGCATTTACAAGAAAATTCATTATTTGAGTTTGGGGTCAAGGTCACACAAAATGTTACCCAGTACCCTCTACATCATGTTACCTATTCAGCTACAAAATTTGAGGTTGCTACATCTAACCGTTTAGGAGGAGAGATTTCGGAAATATAAAGTACCCAACAAGGGTCCATTCATGAGTACGGATGGACGGTTTGGTACCCCGAAATTAATATACCCTTTTTTTCTAAAGAAAAAAGCGGGTATAATAATGGTATTAAGCTGTAACACCTTAGCCCATGACATTGCTTTCCTCCTTATGCATGTGAATTGTACCTGTATATGTGTTACACACAAGTTGGTTATACCTGTACTTTAAATAGTTTTATCAGTCTGACTGACCTAATCACTAAGTAAGGTGTATCTCTAGACTTCAGTCGTTTGTACACCATCGCAAATACCCGCTTTTGATCTAACCAAAGCATCTGCAAAGTTTGAAGTTGCTATGTCCAGCGGTTTAGGAGGAGGCCTACTTTTTCTATTCTAAGGGTT
>OZ026518.1:10726104-10740195 GCA_964019695.1 Loripinus fragilis | reverse complement strand
TCCTTATCTTTGCTTTATCTCCTTTTTATATCTTGATTTATATGTTCTAGGAGATGATGCATTGATAAGTTAGGGGTCTTTCATGCAAACCATATATCTATGTGTCTTGATCCACATGTGAATTAAGCGTGAGGTTGGCGCCACGAAACCGGTTTAAGCCCTCCAGTAAAATATTTTTACTGACTGGTTCAAGGTGGTACTTCAGCACAGATGTTCCAGTGCACTTGTTTTCTGTTCTGCCTGTTTTAAGTAGAAAGAGTAGAGAGAACAGCTAAATCAAGTCCACCCCTGATTTACATACTCAGGTAATTTGGGATGAGGAAAATAATATGGGTTGTTAAAAAGTTCAACTATATAATAGCCGCATGCACTCATGAGGCCTAATCTATACAGGGTTGATAAAGTTAGATCTGCTATACTAAGAATGAAATTTTACCATTTTTAGTGCTTGAACCAAATATTCAGGGTGGAAAAGCAAGTGCAAACAAAATTGTCCCAGATCAAACTGCTCCTAGAGGAGCAGTCTGATCAGGAACTAATTGTTTGCTTTCTTATTTATCAATAACTTAGATCAGTTATTATAGTTTCAAAGATAGATGAGAATCGTTGTAAACAAGCACTGACGAGTTTACCTTGATTTTAGGCGTGCAGGCAGTCTCAATTTACAGTTATATTGAACCTACCACGGATTACTGCATATGTAGTAAATAGTCATGCTTTACCTACTGTACCTGTTTATAAGAAAAATAGAATTGCCTCATTACTATGCAACTTTGAAACTACAATAGTCCTGATCATATTTTAATGAAAGATCCCATTTTAGAAACACTGAATTCTGAGTTTAATTTGGTCTCAGTGAGACCAAATTATTCCATCTTCATGGGATAATTAAGAAAATGAGATAAAATCAGCAAAGCGAACCCCCACACCTTTAGAACTGCTTTTCCAGAAATCCTGTTTCCGCCCCTGATCTTGGGTTAGTTTTTCTTTGGCTCAGGTGTAAAGTCGGTTCTTAAAGGGCCAATCACAACAAAAGTCATCTGCGTTTGTTGTCTGTTGAAAAGTTTTAGCAGCTTTTATGGTCAAATAGTGTAGACCCAGATCAGAATCTGATATGGGTCCAGACTGTTGCTCCTGTACTTACTTTAGTCAAAAGTATGCAGCAGGTGACTTATTAATAAGCAAATGGCATTTTCTGATGAATTTTTTGCAGGCGCCTTAAGGGTTAAAAGATGAATGCTTTTAAGATTGTCCAAATTTACATTTGTTCATTTTTACTCATACCTCCTTCATATTTTATTTATTAGACTATTCCAGAGCTCACAGAACAAACATTCTTTAGCAGCTAATTGACATTCATTCCATAAAGTTTATACCTCACTAAACTTTTCATTTGGTCAAGAAGAGCTCTTACAAATTGCATGTTAGGGCCTTTAACTATTCTTCATACAAAAGTAGCATTCCATTGTTTCTACTGTACTTCAGCAGGTTTGTACTTGAGGAGTTAAGTCCCTTTTCAGAAGAAAGAATACCTGGCCAGGTAGCGCAGTTGCTAACGTGTCTGGCTACAGATATGCTGTGTCTGACTGCAGATCCAGGGGCAATCCCGGCCCGGTCCCATACTTTCGTGGAGATTGATCTTGAAATAATTTCTACTGTCATTCTCCTCCCTTCCGCTGAATCATTCAAGAAGGGTTGTTGTCAGTTACAAGCGAAATTATGTGCACGAATTACTGGTTAACCGCTTGTTCAAGCCTGCCCAGGAAAAAGTGTGGTTAGGTGAACTGACTGTCCCGCCATGATCATAGTTGTTGACTTGGGACATAAAGCAAGAAAACAAACAAAACTGCTGTTTTTACCCATGTGTCTATCTACATACCTGTACCAGCCCATGGGAAAGATTAAACACGAACTGCTGCATGACTATCCGTAATGTCATTGTAATGTTAAAATGGTGTCACCATGTGGTATCACAGCAAATTTTTGATTTTCTCAAAGCCTTTTTCATGTTTTTTCCAATATAAAATGCGGTACTTATTGGTGAGCAAGAAAAAGAATCCATTATTTGTGTGAGGATGGGGTAGAAAAATCAGTCCCTCGCGATCACCATTTGTCATCACTCGGCAAGCCTTGTGATGCCAATCTATGATCCTTGGATCAGATTTTTCTATCCTACCCTCACACTCATGATGGATTCTTATATTATTACATGTATGTGTTCATGTGTAATTGTGTGTTCTTTGATGGCTGCTTAAGCCAGATTTAACTCCCCTGTCTACTGCAAATAGAGCAAGTCAGCTTGGAGTGTACATTGTAACTACTCTGATGATAATCCATTGTCTCTGGCTTTGCATTCTTTACAATTTCTTTCAGCTTCACATACTTGCTGAGGAGTGCAGTGGCTCAGTTGGTAGAGTATTAGACTTGGGATCGAGGGGTCGCTAGTTTGGAGGCTCGCTGGAGGCACTGTGTTGCGTCCTTGAAAAAGGAACTTTATCCTGTGCTTAGTACTGGTTCAACCCAGGAAGACAGGAAAATGTCCTGACTTGACTGAAAAATTGTTGATTGGGATGTAAACCATCAACATAAACAAACAAAATCAAAGACTCTTTGCTTCATACTCACTGGCTTCTTCTCTGATGAGGCTATGCCAGTTCAGAGTGTTCTCAGTACATAATGTTCTCAGTTGGAATTTCGAAATGATGGTTATAGGGACACCATGGGAGAAAATCTGTTGAGTTAGGACTCAGATTAGACTCAAACTAGTCTGCTCAGCTACAAAGACTAGCTTCAAGTAGCTGGACTCTTGAAAATTGGGATGTGGCATATATACTTATACTTGCCATAAAATGAATAACATTCTCATAAATAAAAAAAACAATCAGATTTTCTCACGATGTGTTGTATAGTATTTGCTATTGAGTCGATCAATTGAGTAACCCGAGCTAACATTTGAGCCGCAATATGTGATTTCCAGCAATGTGGCAATTTGACAAGTGTAGACTCGGACGAATCTGTGCAGCCCCATTTTAAGCTTAGAAACTCAAAATAATTTTTGGTCAGTAGCTTAACAGTCATAGGTTACTCAAGCGACTAGCAAAGGCTCTGATCAGACTGCGCATGCATATGCATGCACAGTCTGATCAGAGCCTTTGCTGATTGCACATACCATATTGTTGGAAATCTCATGTCATAGCTCAATTTTCTTTGAGGGAGAAATACGATATTCACATTGTTTTCTCTAGCACATGTTAAATCAAGGAGTTACTACAGGTATTGTTAAAAATGGCTGTTTTTGATAAATGTTTATTGTTAACCTTGTTGTCACAGTTTATTGTCATAGATTTGTACAGGTTTTATATAAACATTGTTGAATGTTTTGGAGGTATTTTGAATTTCTACTACTGTACAATATTGTTAATCATAGTGCTATATTTGTTGAACAAAGTCAGAGAGGAACAAAGCCATTTCATCTGTTATAAGGCTTATGTAGATGGGAGATGCAGAGAAAAATCTGTCTAATGGCTCACTGTTTGGCCTCAAAAGGTTTATTTCTTTCTAAGATACTGGCTTCCATCAATACACAGTAAAACCTGTTTAAAATGGCCAGTCTCAAAAAGACCAAAAAATGTTTTTCAAGACTAACCATTGCTTAATGCAGGTCAACAGCATTGCAGAATGCTCCAAGGGGAGCATTCTGCAATACTTTTGACCTTCATTAAGCTACCAATTGTTATTAAGAACTTTGTTTTGTCTATTTTTGAGTGGCCGTTTTACACATGATTTACTGTATGATGCTTTGTGATGTCAAATAGTAATCCTGATGGATGGCTTTCTATTGCAACCTCAACAATCTTGATTACCTATCAGTGTCTGCAGATTTATTTTGAATTCAGCAATCAATTTGGTTCCTAAATATGTAGCTGTCAGTGCACCATTCCAATGACTGGTTCCTGAATATGTAGGTGTCAGAATGCCATTGCAATGATATCACTTACGCTTTTTTATCCTTATAACTTTGAGTCTAGTAGTGATTGACTTGGTTTCTTATCAACGAAAAATATTAAAATTTCTTTTACAATCAGTACAGACCCTTCATCTGAACTGGATCTGAACTGCATTATTTGCTTGTATCCTTTATGTAGGATGCTAGGCATGTTGAGTTGAGGGCTGACACAAAGGTTATGGTAGATGTTCTAAAAGTTTGAACACTAGCTGTCTACCAAACAGCGCCATAGGTTTAGATAAACAAAACTTTTGAGTGTAAAATTGTAAATATTCTCTTATCCATCAGTTTTAACATACGTTTTGGGTGCTCAAAAGAACCGTCTCATTGAGACGGTTCTTTTGAGTTCCCACAACACATGTTTTGGATGAGAAATAAGAAAAATAATTTTTGGGTACGCACTCTTAACTGCCTGTCTGATAAGCAGGCTAAAGGAGCAGTCTGATCAGGGTCCCTGTTTGCTGTTCTGACAAGCATTTTGATTGTGTCCTTAAGCAAGACACATTAATCATAGCTTAGTACTGGTTCAACCCAGGAAGACCCGTCGTAACATAACTGAAAGATTGTTGAAGGGACGTAAAGAATCAAATCAAACAAAATCAAGCATTTTGTGAATTCCAGCTCCAATAATAAACATTTTATTGAGAACCAAAATAGAAAGGTGTTCGAAAGTTAAGAACATTTACAGTAGTGTTATGTATATGATAAGTTTTTATGTGATGGAAAATGGTGAGACTTAGCAAGTTGCGGTAAATGTTCTAAAATTTTGAACACCTATCCCTCTCCAGTCTCATATAAAATTAGGGTTTGCATTAACAAAATGCTTGTCAGAATAGCAAACAGGGAAGACCCTGACCAGACTGCTTCTTCAGAAGCAGTCTGATCTGGGTCTGCACCGTTTGTCTAGGACGTTTTTGCAGGTGACTAGCGTTCGAAATTTTAGAACATCTACCGTACCTAGTAATGTACTGTCTAGTTTGTTTTGATGACATGGTAAGAATCTTATATCATTTAGAAAGCATAATTAAACTTTATTCCTTTATAGTGCTTGTTTCATGACAGAATAATAGAAAAATTCCATGTAATAACAAAAATTCCATGTTGATAATAAAATAAATGTATATCATGTTAATTTGTGTTCCTTAGTGTTTGCTTTGACAGTGTTTTTACCTATTTTTAACATAGAACAATCATTTAACCTTTAAAGCATCAATCACAACAAAAGTCGTCTGCTTTTGCCGTCTGCCAAAATGTTTTGGAAGCCTCTATGACAAACAGTGTGGATCCAGATCAGACTGTATAGGAGCAGTTTGATCTGGACCCACACTGTTTCTATGCTTAAATTAGTCAGTAATGTTAGACAATTATTTGCAGAAGACAACTTTAGCAGATGGTATTTCCAGATTCAGTTTTGTCAGCACTTTAAGATATAAAACATCCTAAAAACAAGTATGACCAGGAAATGCCACAATCATAGACCAACTTATGGCACCTTGAGGAAGAGACATTAAAACAAATACAAACACATTTTCAGTTTAAGACAATTGATCAATTTAACTTGAACTAGAAAAAGTGTCCATGGGACACGGATGCCCCCGTCTATTGTTTTTACACTGTAAAGTTTAAAAAGGATTTAGTAAAATTGTAGGAGGATTTGTGCTCACAAGGTATCTAATGTCCATAAGCTTCTGTAGTAATTGAACCCAAAAATGACTAAGTTCAAACTGTGAAAAAAGTGACAAAAATTAATCTGAGGGTTATATCCAAATGTCATGCACATCTTCAGTCCTTGACAAAAACAACAGTAAAGTTTCAAAAGGATTGGGATAAAATTGTAGGAGGAGTTGCGCTCACAAGGTACTTAATGGCCATAAGCTTCAGTAGTAGTTGAGCCCAAAATTGACTAAGTTCAAACTGTGAAAAAAGTGACAAAAATTAATCTGAGGGTTATATCCAAATGTCATGCACATCTTCAGTCCTTGACAAAAACACCTGTAAAGTTTCAAAAGGATTCGGAAAAAATTGTAGGAGGAGTTGCGCTCACAAAGTACCTACCTAAATGATGGACGAACGGAAGGATGCACGGACGGACGGACGGACATGGGCAACGCTTAATGCCCTTCCGCATTCTATGAAAGGCGGGGGCATAAAAAGTTGATATTATATTTAGACATACTGTAACTTTTATTATTAGTATTATTAAAGATCAGGATGAAATTTTTAACTTTCACCCACTCTCAAAAAGACCGAAAATTGGTTTTCAAGTCCAATTATTGCTTAATGCAGGTCAAAAGTATTGCAGAATGCTCCCATTGGAGCATTCTACAATACTTTCGACCTTCATTTAGCTACAATTTGTCATTAAGAGCTTTGTTTTGTCTATTTTTGAGTGGCCGTATAACTCGGGTTTTACTGTACATCACAAAACAGAGACTGAACTTTGAAAAAAAACACAGACAATGGGAGCAACATCAAACACTGAACTATAATAACAGGATCCTCCTTTATTCTTTACATGCTGGGTCATTTTTCGTGCTTTTGTTGTAGTCTGTTGACTTTTTTCAACAGTAACTTTTCAAAAAATTCTTTCAGGAACACTACGGTTTGGATCAAGAGCAGGACTGATGTTCTGTGGGTCCTGATCTGGGTCCAAACTATTTGCAAAGGTCATCAGCAGATGACAAAAGGCGCTGTGAGCAAGGAAATAGTTTAAGCCCATGGGTGTTACATATACACATTATTCTCTGAACACAAATGATACCAGTCTACAGTGGTATCAAGTTCAATCACCAGCTCCTCCAGTCTGCCAGATAAGACTAAGGCATGGCCCTGTCTCCATATGACCATAGCTGTTTGGTCGGATGTTAAACATAAATTCACCCACTCACTCACTACGGTCTACAGCTCACATATTAACAATTTATATACAACAGTCATGAATTTGGTAAAATTTAAAATGAATTCTGGTTAAAACACAAGAATATCAAAACTAAATGAGCCTCGACATGTGATTTCCAACAATGCGGCATTTTGACAAGTGTACACTCATATGAACCTGTGCAGCCTCCTTTTAAGCTTAGAAATTCCAAATGATGTTCGGTCAGTAACCTAATAGTCATAGAATATTCAAGCGACTAGCAAGGGCTCTGATCAGACTACGCGTATGCGCAGGCTCGTCTGAGCCTTTGCTAGTCGCACATACCACATTGTTGGAAATCTCATATCATGGCACAAATGACAACTGCCCTTATATCCATATAAAAAAGCATGTAAACAATATACAATGCTATCATGTGAACTTATAAGCAAAAAACAACCTAAAAAATAATCAGCACCAAAATATTTATAGTAAAACAAGATAGAAGCTATATATCAGATAGGCGTGACCAGCAGAGGGTCAGACAAGCCTACCAATCACATGGCAGAGAATCTTGTGACTATACAACAACAACAATGGCCGCTGTTTGTTAGAGATAAGACTCTTTCATATTCCCATTAATACTGTTCATATCTGCATTGGGTTTGAGGCAGGATCATCCGGAATATTACAGACACATGCCCCTCTTATAAGACTTTCAGACAAAGATCTGGTTTAAAAGTTATTGACAAGCAAACATATTTTTCTCCTGGAATGGGTTCACACACCAGATAGGATTGAATGGCAAATAGTATAAACTCAAGGAGCAGTCTGATCTGGGTTCACACTATTTGCTTAGTTCAATCTGTCCAAATATTTTGAAAAATATGGTATGTCGAATTTCCTTGAAACTACAAATATACTGTCGGTTAGATGATGTGAATAATATCAAACAAAACTTTGCTAGCTAGGCGGCTAAGAGCCAAGATTGTGCTATTCCGGATACAAGCATGAAACTTTCCACACTTGTTAAGGTTGGTGAGCTGATGATTTTTAGATATAGAACCACTTCGACAAATTTCCTCTGCGCATGCGCAAGGCAAAATTCACTTCCGTTATAGAAAATTTGGTTTCACTTGACTACACAGACCAATATTTGGGTTTAACATGGTAAAAAATCGACCCACTATGTCTCTAGATGTCCTAAAAGACATAAACAAGTATATTTTTTAAAAGTTTCCATAATTACGCATGCGCAAACTAACTAACACTTCAGGTTATCTCGTTTAATGATGTCAAAACTGTAGAAACCATTGAATTAATGGAAAACTTATATCTTTTGACATGGAAATAAATGTTTCTGCACAATCATTTATCCAATAATTTTTGCTGCGCATGCTTTCACGCTAGAAAGCCACTGCACTAGAACAATGTAGTCATTGTGGGTCGGTTGCGGTCGATGGGGGCACACACTGTATTACTTTGGTTTACTGAGATCCATTCTATGAGCTACAGGTAGTTCTTTACAGCTAATTATTTTCATGATGATGTTTTAGTTGCAATTATCACTTAGGGATTGTAGTCCATTCTGGGTCAATTGGAGCCTTTAAATTCTTAAACTAGCTAAGTACCAGCCAATTTCTGGATAGCCAGTGGGATTTTTTAGTATACAAAATTAGATTAATTAGACGCTATTTTAGTCACTAGTTATGATTTAATGTTATCACACAATGAACAATAAGTGAATGAATAAAATGTTTTGCATGTTTCTGTTTATTTTTTGTGAAGTTGCAAACCATTTGTAACTGTACGCAAAATTTGAGTAGTGAAGGGCATTGTACTAGTAGTCGAGGGTCTAAATATAATCAATTTGTATGCAATCTATGTCCCAGTCACTGGACCAGAACAGCCGATTTATGTAGTACTATGCGCACAGTATGAAACTAAGAATGGGGCAAGATCATGAATCAAAACAATCAAGTACAACACATGACTCAGGATACCACATGGGAAGTAACAATCTCATATTTTAACATCACAAACGAGAGCCAAGAGGTCAGACGACCACAAGGCAGCAATGGTCTGCCCTCAGATTTCGAACTTTTGCGCATTAAAGTACTAATATTTTGCATTTCATCTTAACTATCTAAAGTAAGCATATATTCTAGAACATAAACAAAAAGGTCTTCCATCCTTTTTTCAGGAAAAGTATCACCTTTTTTAGCATAACCCATGTGCTGTATTGACTAACGCTTAAATCACATAAATCTTTGTTAAGCAGATATACAGCTGGATATATAAGTGACAATAATAAGCACAGAATATGTTCCAAAGTAAATATTGACAAATTATTACCCTTTTTAACAGCCAGGTACCCTTTTGTACCCTCGTCGACAGCACCCAACCCGCGATGCCCATGCTATTCGAGTACAGTGGTTCTCTAGCGCAGCATGACATGAATGATTTTCTCTTGTTATACTGTGGACATACATGGTTTACCCATCATGTTCTTGAATGACTACTTACCGTAATGTTACTTCGACTATAACTTATGTTATGGTGTTTACTGAAGAGTGTTTGACTGTCTTTTGTCCATGCATTGTTATGCGTTTATTTTTGGTTACTTGGCACCTGGGCCAAGTTGATCTTAAATACAAACGTATATATTTTAGAAGTGACATTTAACCAAGAGAGCTGGCGATATGTGCCTTAATCTGTTTGTAAGCTGATATGACACAGACTTCTCAAGGTTTTTTCAGTTATTTAACATTACCTATTTTAAAAACAATCATCAATTTACAGAAATGTAGTGTTAGTTGCCACCACAGGCACAAAGGGTCGTACAATGGAGAGCTGCATTGTGTACTTCTGCAATCTTGAAGACAGCCATATCTCACAATGTCCAGAGAAAATTTTTATGCCTGTGGTATGGTGGTCCACAGTGGACTGTACATTCCAGTGTCTAGTTCTATCCATTACAGTTTGCTGGACTTGGTAATCATTTCCCCTTTTCTAGCACTGACCCGAACACATGAGCGCCTTTAAAATGTGCTGGTACAAAGCCACCTTCGTAAGTGCTGGCATTTCATCGAACAAACCTTTTTGGTCTAGCCATGTCTAGGTTAATGTAGGTGCTTGCTTGTTCTACCACACAGTACTGTGATGAATCGGTCAATGGTGCAAAGGTAATCTGTAGGTGGCTTTTCAGGAAAAGAGTTCACTTTTACAAAATACCCAGTTACAGGTAGAAAGCTTACCCACCATTTTTCATGATCAAGGAGAAAAGATGTTTTATTGCACCCTGTGAGTGAATGAAAAAAGCAAGACAATTTGATTTCACACCAAAGGATAGCTGACTGTGGGGTTGGCTTTTAAACTGTCCGCCTAACATGTGCCGCACACTAAATCCACTCGATCATTGCACAAAAAATGGATATTACGTAACGTTTTAAAATTATCTTGGGTATACTGCTCACTGAATAGTGCTACCCCTTCCACCTTTAAGTATCTGAACAACGGAAACTCCATCTAAAATGACAACACTGACTCCAAGTGGGAAATCTTTTACAGGGGGACCAAATGCCTTGAAGCTTCAGTAGCTTCACAAACAAAACTATGAGGCATATCAGGCACCCCCACCCCCCCCCCCCCCCAAAAAAAATGTAACGCTATCATACCCACATAAAACAGACTGGCGTAGACTAACTAATGTTTTGTATGGTTAGTTTACGGGAAGTGAGACACAAATATACATATACAGTTCACTGACAATTTGCCGAGACAGTCCATCGACGGACAGTGTTATGAGGTCTGTGAACTCAAGCACGGCAGAATATAATGTCTGCCTACCTGTCTGTATTGTCCTTGGCCAGTGACCTTTATAAGCTACGCCACTGCCTTGGCTTAAATATATATTTTTTTCAGAGACGTCCCCAAGTCAAAACAATCTAAATTGGTCAACACAAAAAAAATGTGGTGGTGACTTTGGACCAGACTGGTAACTCAGGTGATAAGCTTGTCTGTCCAGTGTTCCAATGGTTTTGAGCTTGAGCCAAAAAACTGATTGTATGTCTGTCTGTCTGCCACAGGCCTACTATCCTCTTTGCTTAAAAGTTGACTTTTAAGTCTTATAACAATTGTATATATGTTTAACGTAGACAGACTGTTTTTGTGAAAGCTTATACTTGTAAATATATGGGGCTTTGTTTATCGTCTAAACAACATCTGGTTAAAAGAAACCCACTGCGCATGCGCATCTGAACAGGTCTGTAGGTCCCTATATTGAAGACATGCTTTGGTTCTTTGATTTGGGCATCAAGTTTTGCGCAGTTTACAATAAAAGAGAAACAGAATGCCATCTTTGTACAAAATTCAAATTTTATGCACATGCGCAGCAATTAAAGAATGAAGAGGACTAAATTACAAACAATGAACATCAGTTCTGCCACATTTATTATTCTACAGCCAACCTGACCCCTTCTTTAAAGTTAAACTGTATGAAAACTCTATGAAAACATCATTAAATCATAAAATGCGTTGCGCATGCGCAGTATGCATTTCCCAATGTGGTTCTATATCCTATTCTGCTTAGTCAGTCATGGTCTACAACTGTGCCGAATTTCATGCTTGTATCCGGAAAAGCACAATCAGGCCAAAATTTGGCTCTTAGCCGCCTAGCTATGCTCAGATGTTCTAGATCAAGCACAGGCCCAGAGGTTATACAACTTTTTTCATGCTCAATTCAGCTGACCATGAAGTTAATCATGCTTATAAATGTTAAAATGCCAACAATTTTTGGCATTTTAACATTTATTAGCATGATACAATACAATACAATACAACAATACAATTATTTTATTGTTTCATCTCATTTCATATGAGACATTCACAAAATACTTTCATAAACATGTTCAACATAAACACAAAGAATGATATATCATTTAGCATAATGTTAAACAAGAGAAGTATCTGAAAAAAGAAAATATCTATTCTCCTATGCAGAACGGGCTGTATATGCTGAATGCAGAAATTTTGCTACTTCTTTAATTGTCGAACCACTGGAATTCAAAAGGTAGATAAACTTATTTTCATCATTTAATGTGTCAATCCTTGGACAGGATTTCCTTACATGGTCAAAAAGAGCTATAAATAAGAGTTTGAGAGTTTGAAAGCATGAACAGGCTTTATCAGCATTTTAACATGAGCAGTTTATATTTCTTGCTCAGTTCAGTTGAGCATGAAAAAAGTGTTATAATCTCGAGGCCAGGATGACATACTTAGGATGGTAGGAAGTTTCAGATGGGGTAAAATTGTTGAAATAATAAACCATTATATAAATCTATAAAAGTATAAAACACAATATAACAGTAAGGACAGAATTTTTTTTATTAGTTGATTTACAAACCCTCCTACTGTAATTTTCCGTAAAGTATAAAAAAAAAATTAATTTCAAAAATCATTTTTTTATTTTATCCGCCGACTCTAAATATTATTTGTTTGGTTGAAAAAATAATATATTTTTAAGGTCCTGTCTTTGTATTTTTGAGAGTGACACTGTTAAAAGTGATTTTCTGTCCAGATTTTTAGGAAAATGATGACATATATAAATATTTAATACAGACTGTTGGTTTACCTTACTAGTTTTACTGGTTTTTTGGAGTTAGTAAAAAAAAAAAAAAAAAAAAAAGCTGAAAAAAAAGCTGAAAAAAAAAAAAAAAGATCTGAAAATGACCAGTTAACTGGTCATTTTCAGAGCTTTTTTATTTTTTTTTCTGTCCCCCCGACCCTAAATCTAAAAATTTTTTCCCGTAAATCAACTAATAAAAAAATTCTGGCCTAAAGGCATGAGCAGATTTAAGGCACTGATTATAGAATTCAGTTCTTCAATCTTGTACTATGATGACCATGACACAGTAAAATTTGTTGTCAGAGGAAGATTCAAGTTCCTAATGGTAAGCATCTGAAATAAATAAAAAAAAAGTATCAGAGGTAAGTCTTTGCAAAAATGAAATAAAAAAATTGGAACAAAAATCTACAATCTTGTATCAAAATGCTTTTAAAAACATGTTATACATTTGAATGCATTGTTCATAAAAACTGTGTCCACCTTATTTTTTTTTATACAGTAAAGTAAGTTTTTTTTATAAGATGTGAAATGGCCAACATTCATATGAAATATGCATCTAGCCATAATCAGTTTTAAGAAACGCTGCAAGTAACAATTTGAACTTGAGGGGTAAGGCTGTTATGGTCGTTTAGTGACGTCATTGTAATGATAAAGTAATGTCATCATGTCATGTCGCATCTCAGTGTATTCAGAAACTTCTGGGAGCCTTTTTTAAACATAAAATATGGTGTTTAGTGGTGAGCAAGAAAAAGAATCCATTCTTCCTGTGAGGATAGGATAGCAAAAATCAGTCAACTCATGATCACCACATTACTGCAAACAGTGCAGACCCAGATGAAATGCCACATAATGCACTGTTTGGAAAGATGAAACATATATATACTCAACTACAAAAGAAACCCATCAGTCACTTCTCGGGGAATTTCTTGAAAACAGAATTAAGAAATGAAAATATATGTATACCATAGTCCTTAACAATCAGTTCTGCATCAATACATTGAATAAATTAAAAGTTTTACTGAAATCTGTTCAAGCTGTTCGCCAGTGTTTAAACAAGGGGTCATTTTTAAAAATGACAAGTTTTTCACTAGAGAATGAATAATAAAAATTATCTCGATCTCGTCTAGATCGGTTCACTTCAGTTAAACTCGTCCAATAAAGGGCACAACCCTCTCCTACAGCAAATACTGCATCATAGCGATGTCGAATTGAAAGCACATAACGTTGCACAACGTTCTTGGGAATCTGCACCCATTCTTAATGGAGAGCAACCTAAAGCTGTCAAAGATTCCGAGGTTGCACTGAACGATCCTGAATGCGTCACCAGAGCTCATCCCACAACTGCTCTATCGGCTTTAGAAGGGGCTTACTAGACTAACGCGGTTTGTTTTAGCTTCTGCACACACTTGATCGCCTCGTCTGAGAGGGACATACCGGTTATTGGACGAAGTGAACGGATTTAGACGATAACACGAGTGAAAACCAATTGTCTGAAACTTGTCATTTTTAGAAATGACCCCTAGTCTATACACTGGCGTACAGCATGAATGGGTTTAAGTAAAACTGTTTTATTATTCAGTAATTTGATGCATAATTGTTTGT